>JAYKAV010001676.1:0-72323 GCA_035582835.1 Phoebastria nigripes
CTCTCTTCTGGGCCATGAACAATTCCTCGTATAGTGTGTTCCCCAAAGCAAGGGCAACCAAGTCATGCCTCTTCCTGCCTTTGTGGGTTTATCAGAGCTTTCTGACTCTGTCTTTGCAGGTGCCGATTTCCTGCGAGGGCTTGAACGCCTGGGACTCCTGGGCTCCTGCACTTGATGTCCACAATAAAAGCATCTTTTCTCTCTTCTGACTGTGTCTGCTGTACGATATTCTGGAGTAGGGAGATGATGTTTTGCGATGAATCCTGCTGGAGGAGTTTGGGATCAGCCCTTCTCCCAGCATCCTTTCCAGCGGGCCTCAGGGCTGAGTCACTCCAAAGCACAGAATCCCCCAGAATGGCTGAGTTTGGGAGGGACCTGTGGAGCTCATCTGGTCCAACCCACCTGCTCAAGCAGGCTCACCTGGAGCCAGTGAAATGGATCACCCCAACAGGACAATGTTGGTTTCTCATGTGCAGCTGGAATAGGATGTGTTTTAATTGGTGCCCATTTCCTCTGGTCCTCTCAGGGCACCCTCTTGAGAAGAGCCTGGCTCCCTCATCTCCTTTCCTTCTCAGCAGCTTTTTATACACGTTGACAAGACACCCACCGCCCCCCCCAGCCCTCAGTCTTCTCCCAGCTGAAGAGTGCCAGCTTAAAAGCACCAGAGAAAATTGTGCTTCCTTGAGGCTTGTTGTCTTTTGTTTAATGTATGTGTCGGTGATGTGTCCACCATGTTACGTAGTGCCTGCAGCACTGCTCCCCTCTCTGGAAATGGGTCAGAAAGGGATATGAAGCCACAGACCTGCTTGTGCACAAAGAATAAGCTAACTGGCCTGGATCTCTTCACCTGGGAAAAAAATGGCTGAGGGAAGACATGCCAGGGATATGAAGAATAATGAATGGCAAGGAGAGGCCATAAAGGGACTAGCTTCCAGTTCTACTTCCAGCAAAAGACCTTGCTTTTGTCTAGGTCAGAGCAAACACAAAGAGGTGGTTTTTCATAGACCATGTAGTTAAACTATTTGCTGCTAGACACTGTAGAACTTAAACCGTGTACAATCACAGCTTTTCTTGTTAAAAATCCTTCCAGAAAGAATTCTTCTTAAAGGTAACCACACCTGGGAACTGTGAGCCCCATTCCTCCACCTGATTTGGGAGAACTGCCCACCTCTCACTGTGCAACAGCCTGGAGCAACAGCTTTTTTCTCCTCCAAGCTTGGCAGCTCATACAACTGAAAATAGAAAATGGGCTCATATTAAAACATGAACATTTTAATTTATGCATCTGATTGATATTATGCTGTAATTAAATTATATTCCCATGGTGCGTATAACATCAGGGTTGCAGTAATACAAATAATTAGTAATTAACTCTAATCAGATCAGTTAGCAAATGGCAGATTCCAGATGAATAAGCTGGCCAACAGCGTGTGTGGTGAGGAAAGCCAAGGAAGAATGAAGAAAAGCTAATTTGTGCTGATGGATAAGGGAAGAAGTGAAAATAACAGGAAATTCATTTTCAAGAGAACTCCCCTGCCAAAGAAAACAAGAATGCAATCTTAAATGATCCTTTAGGCAATAGTCATCACCCTGCAGCTCAGTTCTTGGAAGATACTCCACTTTGACCTGTCACACCCTGCCCTGAGTCCCTCCCAAATGCTCATGCCTCTTACTATGCTTTGGTGCTGAAGTGAATGAAGGGCCAGTACAACAGCATGCACAGAGTACCTTCAGCCAAGGGGACCTTCCTAAGCTGCCTCCCAGCTCACGATCCCTTGATGATAACAAGTGATGATGGCATTTCAGTGCCTTCCTCAGCGTGCCAGCGGCACCTTGGCATGGGAATTCCTAACCAGTTGCTCCCACTAATCTCCAGGTAACTGCAGTGCTGCAGGGGCAACTTTGAGCTGTAGAAATGGCTGGAATAGGAAGGCCCAGGCATATGTGGTGGGAAGAGCAGTCTGAGAACACACCTGGGCATGGGACTCAGGAAGGACTACAGCACAGGTCATAGGAAATGAGAGTAAGTATCTTGATGGTGCTGCAGATGCACAGAGCCCAACTTGAGCACACTAGAGTATGTCTCCCAAGGCTTCCTCTAGCCAGCAGAGAATCACAGCCCTCCAACATGTAATCAGAGCATTAATCTCTTGCTCTGAATTGCCCTCAGGAGGCACTGATTTCTCTCTATTAACTACTGCAGGAGTCAGCAGAGACTAGCCCTCCTGGGCTGAAGATGGAATCCCTTTCCCTGAATGAGTCCAACAGGACTTCAATGTTCTGCTGCAGTACAGGCCCCAGAGATATAGGCATGATGTTCATCTCAGCTCTAAGAATGCCAAACTAGCTCCTGAGCAACATGAGAGCTTAGCAAGCGTTTAGAGTTCAGGGTCTGGTGAGATCCCAAAGGCAGGAGAAACGCTGCTGCCTGTTGACCTTGCAGAGCCAGATCAGCTGATGGCATTGTGTCTAACCTTCAGAAGAAGATTGATGTCAGGACTGGATGGGAGCCAAGGGGCTTGGGCAGCGTGGGCTGCACAGAGGGAGTGTGTGTCTTGGTGCCTGCAGCTTCTCTTCTGAGAACACCAATGTGGAGCTGCTCTGCTGTGTCCTTGGTGCCATGAGGCCCCAGCTCTGTCCAGCACAAGCCCCATCGACCAGCACTGAGGTCTTGTTTCTCTGGACTTTTGTTTTCTTTCCAGATGTGTGGGAGCAGCCCCTGTGAGGGGAGACCAGGGAATGAGAAGAGTAGATGAGGAGAAGGACATAACAAAAGGATTCAGCTTAGAGACTTTTCCCCATACAGATCACTCTCAGGCCCCTGCTGGCAGGGCTAGGTCCTCCTCTTTAAACTTAGGGAGTCTTTAGGGTAGGGAAAAATTGTGGAAGGTATATGATAGCAAGCAAAGAGGCTCTGCCGTTGCACGCACTGGGGAGTCTTTCCCAGGCAGAAGTAAATACTCCTGGAGACATAGGTAGCAGAGGCCAAATCCTGGCACAGGGACCCTTCTCAGTGCTTCCCTCACACTGTTGCTGAATGGGTCAGCTGATGATACCTTAAGATGTGTTTTGGGTTGGAAGTAGCCTGATTCCCCCTTTACATCTTCCACTGACCAACAAGCTCATCCCATTGCTCGCTCTTTCCCTCCTGAGTCCCTGCCTGTCTCTCCACCAGGTGCAGGCTGAGCCTCGGCAATGTGGCTTGGCCCCACTGCCAGCTGTGCTGTCTTTGCTTCCCTTCCACAGTTTAATGCACAACACAGGGTGTTAGGAGACCATCCTGCAGTCCGCATCACGGTAGCACAAGGAGGGTAAAAGCAACCAGGTCTGCCTTTGCAGCTGGCCATAGCAGAAACCCAGCTCCATGTCCCTGCTGAACAGGGGCACACAGCACACCCAGAATTTGACATAGGTGACTCGGCACATTCTCTGCTTTCTTCTTGGTGCAACCATGTCTGTGTTGGTTCAACATGTTTTACCTGTCCTCTTTCTGCCTGACTATATCAGGAGGGCATCTGTGCATCAGTCTGCTAGAGTGTCTAACCCTTCAGCTCCAGGATCATGATCTTCACTGCAGAAAAGAGTACTACGTGCTTCCAAGGATAGATTACTCAATGCACGGGGCTTAGGACAGCTATTCTTCATGGGGCCAGGGAGAATTTCTCTACAGACCAATGAAATATAAAAGATCTGGGAATGGGGCTTCCTATCTGATAGGTAATACTACAATCTGAACATCTGTTTCTGGCTCAAAACAGAGCAAAATATTGCATTTTGGCAGTGTCCTCAAAAAAAGTAAACAAACAAAATATTTTTAGCAATTTCAGTTTGGATTTGCCAAACAAAGTTTCAATTAAAAGAAAAGTCAAGATGTGCTCTTGCCAGCTGGACTGCAGTTTGATCAGTATCAAATATTTTAGAGACAAATAATTTCAAACGAAAATAGTCTGTGTTCCATCTCAAAAAGGTCAGTGTGAAATATTCTGCCCTTGTGAAAGGGTTTCGCTTTTATTTTCTCAATTATAAAATGTCCTTGAAACCGACATCTTCCTGCAGCCAAGCTTTCCTTTTGATTAAATGGCATTTTCTGATGGAAAATGTTGTAAGCAAACACAAAATGACTAGAAAATGTGACCAGCTCTAATTGCTGCTGTGTGCCAAGAGTATGCCAACAGGTCCTTTCTTGGAGGGCAGCAGGAAAAGGGAGCTGCCTGGGCTTTTTTTTTATTTGATGATTCAACAAGTCACTGGCTGCTCAAAAGTTACTGGTAAGAGTTCACAGGCAAGGCTCCAGAAATGGCCAAATGAACTAATTAATCAAATGAAATAATAAAAGAAGGTGAGGACAGGTCGTAATGTGTAGACTCATTTCAGTTCCTTTCCAGAATCCTACAAAAATATGAAGAAATGGGAGAAACAGATGTATTTGTGTGTAGCATTTAGGGTAGGAGCAATGCTCTACAGGCCCATATAACGTAATAGACAGTGGTTTATTGAGATGTTTGCCGACACTCCAGAATGGAAAGGAGCCTTGCAACAATGTGTATATGTGCATCGCTCCACCTGAACATGTAAAAGTTTATTGAGCAATTTGCTGAACCAAGGACTGCCTGCATTTTCATGTCTGTCTCCTTTCTTGGTTAGAAATGGTCTCCACAGCTTTGATGTGATAAGGGAAGTTGGCATAACAAGAATTTGCAGTACCCCAGTCTGCTAGCAAATTCAACATCAATCCTTGTTCTCAAGGCTCAGGTCACCTAATTACTTTCAGATATGACTTTTTCTGCAGCTTCTACTTAACTGATTGTTTCCAGAAGTGCCATTGTTAGGTGTAATCTTAAAAGTTCTTTTCCTCTTGCACGCAAGCAAGTGTTCAGCCTTCATGAGATGTTTTGGGTTACTTATTTCACGGTTCAGTTTTGTGGGTTGCCATTGGCTACCAACAACATTTGTCCCTTGCATAACTGTGGCACGGGAGTTTCTTGGGGCTACTGGAGCCCATAGTMCCTGGGACCACTCCTCAGGGGCACAGGGAACTGGGACTTAGGATTCCCAGCCTTCTGACTGAAATCCAACAGGTCAACCCCTTCTGGCTTTCCAGTGTTTCACAGAGGAGTAGAAACCAACAGTAGTGACAGAAAATTCCTGGGATCATCCTTCCCACAGGGATGCTGGTAGACTTTTGCCTTACACATGCCAGCAGATTCTGAGGAAAGAGAATGGTGCGGTAGTTCATACTCACTTTTTCCTTGGGGGTGGACCACTGAGCACTGGAATAAAAGTTTGCTCCCATCCCTAATCTACACAAGGGTTGTATCTGTCACCCAGGGGATGGAGTGGGGCACACAGCAGCTGGTGGGGTCCTAGAGACATGCCATGGGGTTTGGCTATGGGTAACCCAGGTGACAGGACACTGGCTCTAGAATGCCTCTTATCACATCCAGATTGGCAGGTTAGCATCTGTAGCTGATGATATTCACCGTTCCTCAAAAGGGCTTGGGAGCAGGAAGGAAATACCCTTTTTACTGTGCCATGGACTGAGGAATTTGCACCTTCCATGAGAGCAACAGAGCATTGCACAGCTGGGGAACAGGCTGTGATCCGCAGCCAACCCAAATGAGGATGCAGCTAAAGAAGGAGGGAGGGATGTGCAGAGCCAGACCTTCACTGTGGGAGACAAGAGGAGAATTTTCTACCAACCCCAAGGGACTGTACAGACCTTGCTGCAACACAGAAAGCTGTTGGATGGAAACCAAGAGGAAGAGGAAGATCCTGCCCTACCTAGACATAGGGAATGGGGGTGATTTTTCTACAGACCATTTTATTTTAACCTCTTATGTGAGATTTTCTTGTTTGAATATCCACCTCTGCTAGTCACAGCTGGGGACACCCCCAAAACTGCTTGGAGGTGGTTGAGCACGATGCTGTGTGACCATATCCATGCTTTAGAGACCTCTGAGAGAGCCTGTTCGAGACCTGGTTGCTTGCTGACTGTCCAGCAGTATTTTTGCATGCATGCTACTTCCTTTATGTCAGTATAGCAGTTGTACCTATGTCCTTTCTGGTCTCCAGGATGGCTYACTTTGCTGAAGCTGTTATTCTGTCACAGCTGTTAAGTTGCTCATATTCAACGCACTTTAGTAATAATACAAGTTGTTCCTTCATGAATCTGTTTTTGAAAGAAAATCTATATTACTTAGCCTGTATATTGGCTCATTTGAGCATTTATTTATTTATTGTGATCAGTCTTGCTTCTTGGTTATGTCTCAAATGAGTAGAAAATAATGAATATGCCAAGACTATAGTAGGTGTTCTTAAAGTATAAGGGATAAACCAGTTCTAGGACAGAATTGAGAAATGTGGCCCCAGTTCTAAATGTGAGTCAATCACAATCCCCTGGGTGCTCAAACTGTCCTTCAGTTTGGGGGAAATTCAAAGAGAAGAGTTGCAACTTCTTCTGGAAGAGCACCTGCAAAAATGGTGGTCAGCCCACATGCTTTTTGTCTTTTTGCTTTGATTTGCACAGGGAAAATGTAGTTTCTGTGGGCCATGCAGCAGGTTTGTGGAAGAGGTTGGGGGAGCAGGGAGTACACTGGAGGGCAGAGATGCCTTTCAAAAGGACCTGGACAGGCTGGAGAAATGGATTGATATAAACATTGTGAAGGTCAGTGAAAGCAAATGTGAAGTCCTGCCTCTGGGACATAATGACCCAGTCTTGTGAAGTGTGTGAGGGAGTTAACCAGGAGTCAGCAGGTGCCCCTGCAAGACAGGAGGCCAACTGGCTGTATCCGCAAGAGTGCAGCCAGCAGTGTGAGGGGAGTGATTATAGTGATTACAGTGATAATAGTGATTATAGTCCCCTCTACTTGGGATTGGTGAGATCCCACCCAGTCTGAGGCTCCCCGGTACAAGAGACAGAGGAACAAACTGGAGTGAGTCCAGTGGAGGCCACCAAGCTGGTTGGGGGCTGAAGCACAGGGCATATGTGGAGAGGCTGAGGAAATTGATCTGTTCAGCCAGAGGATGAGCAGATGAAGGGTAGGTCTTATCACTGCCTATGGCTACCTAATAGGGCAGTGCTGAGGAGATGGAGCTAGACTCTTCTCAGAGGTGCACGGTGGAAGGACAAGATGCAACAGAAACAGCTTACATCAAGGGAAATTCTGATTAGATGTAAGGAAAACATTTTTGACCATGGGGGTGGTCAAACAGTGTGGGATCTTTGTCCCTGGAAATATTCAAAATTCAACTGGACAACCTGATCTATTTGGCCCTGCCTTGAACAGGAGTCTGGAGTGGAGACCTTCAGAAGTCCCTGACAACCTGAGTTATTCTGTCGTCCTATAGGCAGACCACCATCTCTAATTCCTAGAGATTTCAGGTGACAGGATGACTCCAGAGAAYTGGTAGTGAGCTGCCAGTCCCTGGAGGGCAGTACAGACTCTATTAAGGCTTATCTAAACACATAGAGGAAATCCATGGCCAAGCTGGATCAAGACATGCCAGGGGCCAGGTCCCTTCTGCTGCAAAATAGTGGGCAGCATGCTGCTAAGGATGTGTCAGTACCACTTCCATGCATGACCATCAGCTTGTCCTCACGCAATGCTGGCAAAAGATGCATTGGGCAAAGGTGGCAGGGAGAAAAAAGCAGCAAACAGCGGACTCAAAAGCATATAGCAGCGAAGCAGCAAAGCCTAGCTCTCATGATCTGTTGTCCATTTTGTAGATGCTTATTGATCAGTATTGTTGGGGGTTTTCCTGCTGAAATCCATTGCAGCATTCTTCTTGATGGAGAAGGCAATTGATTTCTCTGTGTCCTTCTGTTCAGTATCTCACATATAAATATATGTATGATCTCATATCATACATATATGTGAGATGGGTATATGTATATGTATGTGTATGTATAGGTGTATATATGTATGTATACACACACATCTGTATGTATATGTATGTATGCACATGTATGTGTACATATACTGACTCAGAAATGGCATGAGTCTGAAAGAGAGGGAACATCTCTGAGTTTCCTGGAAGGACAAATTGAATCTGAGAGGTATGCAAATACCTGACCTTGTGTTGGGAAGGGAAGGCTACTGTAACCCACCTGGTCCATCACTTCRGATGCTTTATCTTTGCACAAGCACAGTCTGTTACTGGTCAGTAAAGTCTGTAGAGGGAGGGTTTTGACCACAGAAAAATACCCCACTATAGAGTCATCAGCCAAGAGAAGGTGGCTTTCTCCACAGGCACATGGCACTGTGGTTGTGTGCAACTGTAGATTGGATGTAGTAAATTACAGACTCTCCTACCTACTAGCTCATAAAATCTGCCTCCCAGAGCCCTTTCCCACCCTTCTGCTTCCTTCCATAGACAGCTCTACCCTGCTAGAGCAGTCTGTCGTAAGTACACTTGGACACATCCAAAGAAGGAAATGTGATGGCATGAAGGACTAGGACCTGCCTTCTGACCACAGAATGCAGCAGGGGCACCAGAGCTGGCTCATGATCATATGAGACATATGTTGTCCTCACCATATCACCATAAACTACAACAGTATTGGCAGCTCCTGCTTTCATTCCCTTGACTTGGCTGTTGGTGTCTGCAACACTTAGTCCCGCCCATGATGTCTGAAGCACAACCCAATGTACTGTGTTGCACAAGAGAAGTTGGACCATAGGCTGTGATGACCAGACTGCCTGAGGAACCATGCCATGTTGGTAATGCAGCTGTGAGCAAAGCCACGCAGCCAGCAAAGAGCATCCTTTGTGCTGGACTGATACAGAAAGCAGAGCCGGTGCAGGATGTTGAAAAGGGCTGGGTTCGTTTAGTTGAGAAAACAGACACTGTTCTTGTCGTCCATCTCCATTTCTGCCTCTTGGCTTGGATTTGAAGTTGTCTGAGCCCAGGACTAGCTACTTGGACCGCATCTTGCCCTGAAGAAACCAGGCACATAACAAGGTCTCCTAGGTACAGCCCTTCTGCAAATATTCACCCTGTAGTCTTGTGTTGCTAACAGGCAAGTGTAAGGAACTCTGAGACTAATGAAACCTGTTCTCCTGCAGACTGTGTGTATCATGGCCTGTTGTGCACTGTGACAGAAGCTCTACCACTGGTTGGGGTTCTTAGCAGCCTGGGTGTGGGTTCTCTGATGTCTAATACACAGTGCACTCTCTGTGCCCTTTCTCTGGGGACAGTGATTGGGTGCATCTCTTCTGTTGCACTGCTCCTTATTGTGAAGTTTATAGGCACTTAATTGTATTAAAGATGTCCACACCCTCTGTCAAGTTCCGTTGAAAATGGTTACTAAATTAAAAAGTCACCAAGCCCACAGGTCCCTAAGGTTAGAAACACCCTCCGGTCAGTCATCAGTGTATGCACTGACGCAGGAAGAAATTAAGGGGAGATTACAGAGGACCTGCCGGTTGTTGGCTGCCTGTGAATTTCCTTTGCAGCTCACCAGGTAGCATTTCTCAAGCTGTGATGGGTGCATGGCAGCCAGCCCAGAGAAGGTGGTTGCCACTGCCACGGGCAGGCAGGCTGGTGTCTGCGCCCGATCTGTTCCAGCCTTGGTGTACAGTGATGCTCCCAAGCAGCCTCACTATGCCCTCTTCTTGCCTCAGCAGGGAGCTTTTGCAAGCTAGCCGTATGGTGGGTGTTGCGTGGAAGATGGGAGAAATTAATTTCAGACTGACAGAGCAATAAAAAATGCTCAAGGCTAGCAAGATTCCCAAATGAAGGCACCGAGAATCAATGTAGGTATCAGGGGGTTATGAAATCCTGTCAGATAGCAGATGTAAAGTGTAATTAGTCTCTGACCCAGCACATTATTTGCTGAGAGTCTCTCTGTTCGCTTAAGCTCTGAGACTTTCACAAAGAAGATTTTTTCCTTCCCTCTCAGTGAGTCTCCAGCACCCCCCATGCATCTTTTGAGGTTAATCCACAATGACATCCTGCATCATACGATTAAGTTGGAGCCTTCCAACCCTGGACTTTACAGCTTGATATTTTTCCTTGTAGTAAATCTTAGCTATCACTACAGCTTGTCATCTGGTAAAGATATCAGTGCCACTTCTTTGACACCTCCTGATTGAGCCAATATAGGATAAAGATCTCGCTTCAGAAGCAGAGGGAAGCAATGAGGCAGCTGTAGTCTTTGGGAGACTGGCTTCTCTCTCTCTCTGGGATGGCAGAGCTCTTTTGTAAACTAAACAGGATCTCCCTCTGTCCAAACACAGGAGGGCAGAGCACTCTGCTACCCCAAAAGTAATGTTTATTAAAAATAAAGTTGCCTTTAAACCTGGAGAGATCATAAAAGGAGCAATGGCTTCTGAATAACAGGTAAGTTTAAGAGGCAAGTTCAAGCTGAACTGAATGACAGGTAYATTAACTCAGTTTCAAAAAGCTGCTTTGAAAAAGGAAAGCACCCAGAGTCATTTTCTTGGTGTCCCTCTATAGATAAGTAAGCTTTCAAGGGTCTATCTTTACCCATCAGTACTTCCTCCTGACTTCTGCCAATTCATCATTCACAGCACATGTAGGATCCCTGTCTCTCCTCCCTGGTCACACAACCCTTCCTTTCCCAAAGGAGGGGTTACAAACAGAATAACCATCAGCAACAAGTGTCCAACAATGAATAATGATTGTCTGCAGAGTGCTTTCTTAGTTCAACAATTGCTGACAACTATTCATAGCCAGTCTTGAATGCTATGGCTCTAAACAGYAGGAGTAATTGCTATAGCAACTTATGAAGATATTCCTCTATCTGACTGTGATTTCCCAATTTATATAGGTTTTTACACTGTGGCATCACTCAGAAATACCAACGTCATCTGGGTAAGGCAGATGCACATACTGTTTTTTCTGCCAAATTTGCCTAAGTGCACAATAGGAAGTTCATGCCAGATTTATTCTSGCTGGGGGAAGACAGGTGGGACCCGCTCTGACACAGACCTTATATGTGGGAAGATAACACGTCACGTTATTTTTAGCAGTTTGGAGCTGGTACTCAGAAAGCAAAAGCTGGTGGTGTGGTTTCAGTTGCAGTGTGGGTCACACAGGCTGTTCTCCTTGAATAAAAGGACATGAATCTCATGTGGCTGCCCAGTTTCAGAACTGTGTTTCCAGCTTAAGCAACAGGGACTTGTGATTTCATTTGCACACAGACCCTCCTCCCTTCTGCTGCTGAAAAAGGCTAGAAATCACCCCATGTGTGTTTGAAAAGCTGTTTCCTGACTTTGCCAGCCTAAGGTTTTCATCAACATCAAACAACGTCACAGGCAGCCCAAGGCATCACTTTTACCTTTGGTTCTTGCTGTTCCTCTTGCTCTCAGACATCTTATGAGAGCCCAAACCATGTTTCTCTCAGCTCTTTCTAGCTGAGCGCATCGGGGTGGCAGGACTTTACACATCTCCCAAGTTGATGCGGAAAGAGGTATTGGTATGCAGTAGGAAAACTTATTTCCACAGCTGGCATCTTCCGGGAGYATCACTGCAGATAGTGAGATATATAGCACATCCAAAACTGGGGTGAGCCTCTCTTTCTTCGGAGAGGCCATGTACGCATGCAAACCTGAAAGCGTTTCATGTTCCCTGTGTGTGTGTGTGAATGTGCACTGACTTCTTGTGAAACCATATGTCTTTGCAAGGTCACCCCAGTCACCTGCTCTGCTCCTCCAGCTCTGTGAGGATCAAGCCCCTCTCTGCCAGGATGGCCCCACTGGTGTGCTGGCCTGAGGCTGCTGGCCCAGGACACACCACAAACCTACAAGAAAGTTTGTTTCAGGTGCACAGGTAAAGCAAAGATAGATCCTAAAGTCTGTCTCTGCAACAGGCTGCTTCAGTGTCTCAGATGGCGGTAGTTAAAAGCTGCCKCCTCAGTCCGGTGCAGTGAGGTGATGTGGACTGTGTTTTGAGAACCAGCATTTAGAAAGGCAGCAGCTGAAATGCTGAATCAGCTCCTCACAGCCCACTGCAGAGTGAGCAGAAGATACTCTTGCAGGAAGAGAATCTTCCGAGGCAAATGCATCCTCCTGCAAGCTGTGAGACAGCACCAGCGCACCCCATGTGGTCCTTCTCACATGATCCTTCTTGCTCTTCCACCAGCTGCCCCTGCTCAGAGGCGGTTCCTCTGCTTCAGCCACATCACAGCATGTGGCAACCCCAAAGCCTGAGCTGAGGAAACCCCAAGTCAAATGTTACCTCTGCAGCATTTCCTTCAAATTTCTCCTTCCTTCATCAGAACCTTCCTGACATTGAGGAGCAAACTTGTCCCACCCAGCTTCAGAGGTCCTTGCTCAGCAGAAGCTCAGACTGTAGCACTGGTGTCAGTGACACTTTCTAGTCTTAATGCCATAGATTTTTATTTAGAGGATTGTATCTGTTCTGCCGGCCAGAGATGCTGCAGCAGGCCATGCCAACATCACTTACCTTAAGAAGAGACAGGTCCCTGTTCAGCTCCTGGCTGACCCACAGCCCTGGGTAAATACCCGTGCTGCAGATATTCAGCAAACTGGACCCATACTAAGGCATGAAAGCTATCAACCGGAGCTTTATCACCACTTCGGGCTGCAGAAAGGCCCAGGTCTACCTCTCTGGGATGCAAGCCCCCTTTAGGTTGCCTGCTCACCCCCCTGGTCTGCCATGCCAAGTGCCAGCTCCATGTCACGTGGTGGGTTGCTCTAGCATGTGCAGCACAGAGGCACATTCTCAACTTTCAGCCAGGCGATGCTCTCAGGAGTGTTCTTGCTAGCCAGGTCTTTCCCACAGTGCTGCTCCTGTTTACTGTCCCTTGGGGGTTCCTGGAGACATGCAAGCCTGCACTCCCCAGTTTGGGATGCTATTTTTAAGACTAGGTGCAAAGGCTTCTAAGGCTTTTTTCAGACTGCCCATCTGGGAAGGTTTCTTCTAGCTCCAGACCTGGCTTTTACTTCTCAGGTCAATATTCAGCTTGCACAACCATCATCAAAAATCATAAGGCAGATCCCTCAACCACAAGATTGGTTTAAAAATGACATTATTATTATTWTTGGGCATGTATAATGACCTTGGAGTCTCTGTATTTGCTTTCTCATTTTTTTAACTCCAGGTTAAATTCAGATTGGTGTTAGGAAATATTAGTTCCTTTCTTTTAAAATGAAAAATCTGAGTTTCTTCTTCAATACCACGTGCCCCAAAGTTCAGACTTTGAGGGAAAGAGCTAATTCCCCACAAATCATGCTGACATAAGGGAAGAGCACATTACACATGGCAATCCAATTCCTTGGCTGCGTGGTTCTTCAGGCTGATCTGTGTGTCGGGGCAAAGCACAGGAGCCCGTGGTGAAAGCCAAGTCCTAACTGAAATGTGTTACCTTGCCCAAATTCAAGCTCACTGGGCACCTGCGTGTTGCAAAAGCAAATGTGTGTGCTCCCAGGTCTCACTGCATATCTCGCATACTGCAGCATTTAGGGCCTTCACACAGGGGTAGGGTGGTGTCCTGGGAGTGCTAGCTTGAATCCCAGTCATCGTTCTCCTTTCTTGTGATGAACCACACCCAAACACACTTAAATCTGAGTTATTTAGCAAACGGATTAGTTGTTGACGTGTGGTGCTCAGCTTTGGGGTCCTGGATGGGGCCCAAAGACTTGCAAGGTGGTGATAGATGAACAGGAGCCCATGGTCCCCAGCCTGGATTTCACCYGTGGGCTGAGTCAGACAAGAGCTCTGCTTGCAAAGCATGGGGGTTTTGCTGCAAGTTGATCCCTCCCGCTGATATGTAGCTCCCAAGGACCTCCAGCCATGCACATCACCTACCCAGTTGACTAGCACAGGAGTCACCATGTGGAAGGGCTGCAACTCTGCCCCGTAACAGTGTGAGACCTTGGCCTGGCTGTGGAGGAGCATGAGGCAGAGGGAGATACCCACACATGAATGCACAGGACCAGCCAGCTCTGCTGAAGCATGCAGGACGCTGAAGGGCTCCTGTGCTGTACCTCACATGAGACAGCCATGGCAGTACTGCTAGGAGTGCAGCTGAGGGTGATGTGCCCCATACTGCTGCACCTCTTTTTCCCCCAGTCTTCATGCTTATTTTAGATTAAAAACAAATGGGAAAAGGCCCAGATAGAAATCTCTTCATTTAAGTTAAATAAATAATCAGTATTTCCAGTCCTTGTCTTTGCTTGTTAGATAAAGGCTTTCCTAGCCTTAGAAAAGGGCTTTCCTAGCCTCAGACAAGGTTTTCTCTCAGACAAGGCGTTACTACATTATGAACTGAGGCAAAATAAGATCTGGACTGAGATATATGTTTGACATAAGTCCAGGCTTAGCGTACATGACCTTGTTGTCATCCAAGTCTAGCAATACTTCACTCCACCCTTAAAAACAACCAAGAAGGAAATTTCCTGTACTCCCTGAATGGGAAGAATAGTTTGAAATGGGGCAAATGTGAACCAAAGCGGTCACAGCCACCTGATTTCCAGGGGGAAGTGAGGCAAGGACTGCAACACACATCCCAGGTTGGTTTTTAAAGCCATGACACACTGCTTTGGAGAGCCTGCTGTAAGCACTGTAGCTGGAAACCCTGTGTATCCTCCTGGAAGAATAAGGAGGCAGCAAATTGTGCCCTTGTCCATCACCTACCCAAACCCAGATGCTGCCCATTGGGGCAAATACAGAGTGGGGGCTCTAACTTGCCCACTCACTACTGCCTTGCTTCAAAGGGAAGGGGCCTCCATGGCAGTTGCTAGAAAAAAAAGGGAAGAATCACGGAACTGACTTTACCTTAATAGGGCAACCTGGCCAAAGACCTGCATTTACTGGGCCCTCAGCTGTAGTGGTGGCTGAGAACTGATGAAGATGACTACGACTACATTGCTAGTCTCCAGGCTTAGTTTGAAGCCCAACAAATCAATGCAAAAGAAGAATTGTCAGTGACTGCAATAGGCTTTTGGGTCCAGGTACAGTATGGGATGGTCTATACGGGTACTTCTCCAGGTAGCTGAACTCAGGGTACTGGGGCAATTTTCACTCAGTCTAACGCTTCACATCCATCCAAAGAAAGTGTCACACAGAGCATCAGCAGCTGTATACCATGTGTTTTAATAAACTGTATAACTAGCAGAAAAATAGTTTTGGATGTGTTTGTCCTCCTCCCCCCTAAAATAAAAAAACTCAAGTTGAAACCAAAATAGCGCCAACCTCAAAACAGAAGAAAAAAATTGTCCCAGAGCAAAGCTGACACACAATACAGAGTTGGAAAAAAAGGTCTTTGATGATGTTCTTGGGTAAAGAAATTATGTTTGTAAAAGACAAGGTAGCGAATAATAAAATGCTTATTGTTTTGATCAGTTTCTCTCTCTCTGTATATATATATATGTAGATACATATATATCTATGCTGATACACCCTTGATGGGATGAAATGGTACATCTGTAAGACAAAAAAAATGAAAGGGTGACTGTGGGGAAGGAGTAAAGAAGAAAATAAATGTATCATTTCAGTCAGTGAAGTAAGGACAATGCTCAATCCCTTACAATGTACCATTGCACTGCTTATCGAGGGACATGCTTCTCTCTCCATGGCTACGCTGCGTCCCTGGTCCACGGATGAGCTGTGAGCTTGTAATCTGAGTGGTCTCCTTCACTGCTCTGTGTATGAGCAGTACCTCAGAAATGTATGAAGCATTCCCTCCCCTGGTTAATTCTCATGCTTTACCATGATTTTTAATTTAAAATTGATTAGTATTTCAGTTTGCATTTTTTCCCCCACTTTTCTTGCATCAACTGCTATGCAGGTCTCCACAGTAAGGCGGAGCAACCCAGACGAGCAATATGCCACAGGAATGTGCCATTATCACGATGTGACTGGATGGAGGAATTCATTTTACAATGGATCCCATGCTACTTCGACCTCACACTCAGTCTGTGGAGCCAAGTCATGCAGTAACCTCAGCTGTTCTGCACTGGGTGGGCCTGTGGGTCACATCTTAATCCAAAAACAAGGATAGGAAAGAAAAAATATTTTTTATTTCCTTTTCTCCTTCCATGGAAACCTACCCATACAAGAAGAGTAGGCAATACCATTCTACGCTGAGGTCTCTGCTTCACTCTTAGGCAAATGAGTCCTGCATTCAAAAAAAAGAAAATATATTCTTCCTCCTGCTGTTATATTGCTCTTTCAGAGAACCAGCCACTGTCCATGCTTTCCCAGATCTCAGTGCCGTGCTTAACAAGCAAACTAAGCACAAGCTCATGCTGGCTGAAAAGTTCAGGTAACCAAGAAGGTATTAAAAGAGCAGCTCAGTTTGCCAGCTTCTTTTAAACACCATATTGCAAAGAAGGCAAAGGTAAAACACCCCTCTCCACACCTCCCCCAACTGCCTTTCTTCTGTTTTTTTTCCTTTCTCTCTCTCTCTTTTTCTTTTCTTTTTCTTTCTCTATTTTGCTCTTTCTCTCTTTCTTTCCTTCTTTCTTTCTTGTACGGGGGTTCATGAAGAGAAGCAAGACTTGTGCATCACAAGTGATGGAACTATCCCCACCCCAGCCTGCTTCCCACCCTACAATAATGCACAAGCCCATCTTATCCTGTACCTGCCCCAAGAAGGTGTTTGTTTGTCTCTTGATCTTTTTGGAAAATCACGCAGTCTGATCTGCTGGAGAGTTCTGCAGTGCAGGYGCTGGGTGGCTGGTTCTCCCCCTTTCCTGAGGCTCATAAGTGATTGTTTTTGGACAGATAGGCAATAAGAGCCACGGCCACCCCAACGTAGATGCCAGTTCCGATTGTGATGGACAGGACAGCCAGGAAAAGTGCTCGCCGGGAGCTGGAGCTTGCGTGGTGGAAGTCCCCCTTGGCTACTGCTTTGTTTGTCTGCAAGATATACAACAACAACAACAATGCAATATATTTATTTGTTTCATCTGGAGATGAAGATGTGATGCTCATTTCTTGGCTGAAACATGATCCTGGGATATGACAGTAAACTGGTTGGAAATCAAATACTTTTTTAGTTGAATGAGGTTATTTGCACAATTAGGATGATGGAACCAATGGCATCTCAAGTGGTACTTTTAAGTGCCTTTAAGCTTAAACATGTCCTAGGATTTAATACTATGCATCACGATGACTCCTGAGATGGCTCAGCCTCCGCTGAGAACATGGASAGATGGGCTGTGAGCCAAGGGTCTGCCATGTCCCCTCCAGAAACAGCTACAATCCTGCTTCTGTGAGGTGGCTGGATTCCAGCCTGGCTGGGAAAGGTAACAAGGGAAAAGCCCTTTAAATGTGCCACTTGCACAAAAACGTTCTTCCAAGTCAGCTGAAATGGTCGATCTGTTCTTACCTGGACAAGGACAAGAGGGGCTTAATTTTCCCTTCCAGTGCAGTGCTTTTGAGCGTATTGACTAGGTGGAATGACCGGCCCACATTCACCACCACAGAGAGGCCAGACACCACCAGTTACCTTGCATCCACCTTAGGCCTGAGCTTTAGTGCAGGACAAACACCTAGGAAACCAGAGCTAGTAGACACTCTTTCAGCCTTGATTCAGATGAACACTTATGCATACAAGCAGGGCGGTTCCCTTGATTATCAGAGGGATGACGCACATGCTTAGTGGGGCCATTGGTGTTGGTGCCATGATCTTCTCTCTTGGGGGTGTATTCATCTGGATGTGTCAGCTCGAGGAGGAGTTTCCATTTTGATGGTGTTAAAGTGGCTTTTGTGCCTCTTGCTATGGTTCCCAGTAGCTCAGAAGGCTAATCCAAAGCTCTGGTAATTGTATCACATCTTCTATGTAGCTTTGAGTACCCAAGCAGGTGCCTTGAATTCAACCTGATCAGCTGCAGTTCCCAAAGTTATATGCAAGGCATTTAGGCTTGACCACAATGAACCTCAAGAAGTTACAGCTTGTTGGTACAGCTGTCAATAGTGAACACAGAAAGCAGAATCGCAGGTGAGTGGGGATTGTCTCCTGTGAAGATCCCACAGTCACACTGACATCAACAGGATGGCCACTGCAGAAAGCTACATCTGGAGTTAGAGAAGCATTCAAATATCAGTTCTTCTAACACACCTTCCAGGCACCTTCGAGCCCAGGAGCCAAGACAAAGCAAAATCCCTGCTCAAAACAGGCAAAGGAAAGCTAAAATTGGAAAGGACTGATCTACCCATTGACAAGACCACCTAATGCCATTTCAGTGGGTCTCAGTCTTGCAGCGTGATGAAAGGAGGATGACATTTTTATAGACTGTGGTGTGCTATCAGCGGGGTCAYCCAGCAGCCAGTAACAGATCTGTCACCCACAAGAAAGGTCTTGTAGAAGCATATGAGCTCCGTAAGTTCTGAGACAGCTTTTGTTACCTTGTTACAATGAGTGAGGAATTTGTAATGCTTTAATTGTGTTTCTCCACAAATGCTCGATTTGCTGGGACACTTTCTGCTTCAGTGTCATCTATTGCTCTATTTTTGTCTTTTTTTTCACTATCTTGCTTACTCAGAGCAATTTACAGCAGCCAAATGACAAGCTTCCATGCTGAAAAAAAGGCTTCTGGCCTTCTGTCAATGACTTTATTAGGAGAACCAACTCTTCTCATTCATCAACCTAATTTTTTAAGCATAATGCCTTATAAATGTTTCAGGCAGAAACAATGTCAAACAATACATAGGAAAAGAGAGAGACACTAGGCTGCAGGCAGGAGGAAAATGATCATTTCATAACAGCAACATATAAACAACTCCCAGGTTTACGCCTAGTGTTATGTCCTTTAGTTTAGATGGAGAAGGCATCCTACTCACTTTGCAAAGGATGTCCGGCCAGGCCTCTCAGCAGGGTGACCAGGGATTTCATGAGCTTCTTGTCTGGGACCTCCAAACACTCAAAGGAAGAACCCTTTCGGGAAAAATGCCAGCGGCTTTGGGGATCATGGAAATATTTATTAGGGTTGCTTAAAAGTCTTGGCAAGGAAAGCAGAGAAAACTTTAGAGTCGGTCATTCAGCTCTCCTCAAGGATTTTCTTCAAGCATCTGCTGCCTATCACAGCATTAATAAAAGACTTGAACAGAGAGGCTCCTATTCACAGAAGTTAGGTCAGATTTGTCAGGTGAAGGTAAATGCACAGCAATGAAGCTATTTGAGCCTTTGGATAAACTGAGGTAAAGAGTTTCAACCCCCAAAATGGAGACAAAGTTTGAAAATGCTGGAACGTTTCAATTTGACATTTCTGAAATGTCATGTTATGTTATGGAAAATTCTGCAACATTTTGGGCTGACCTCTTTTAAATGAAACTTTGTACAGTTTCAAAACAGTATTTTTTCACTTAAAAATAGATGGAAACTCAAAGGGAAAAGAAACCATTAACCAAAATGTCAAATAATCTGAAAACCTGACAGTATATCTTGACTGGATTCAATAAAAGAGGTTGGATCTACTCAAAATGTGTTAAGCAACCCAAAGGGATTCAGAAGGCTGATTTGTCAAGCTCTATTAGCCTTTTTTCTGATAGTATCTTCAACCCAGCAACAAACCTTCTCACAAAGAACAGCTTTTTTTCTTGATAAGCTCTTTGAGGACAGCCCTGACCTTTGTGAAAGGACTGCACCTATGGTGAAAATCCAACTTCCTGTTAAAATTTTCAGCCCAGCCAAAACCAGATGTCTTGTATCAGTCACATGCTGCCATAGAGTTGCTGAATTTTGCAGCTCCTGTCATTACCATATAGCTTCATTTTGCTTGGGGAATAGGCATGCACTTTCACAGAAGTTCTAGTTTCCAACAAATTACCTAATCTGAGGGGGTTTTGTTCTTTTAACCTAATGCACACTTTGTGACTTAGCAAAATCAAATCCCTCCTATATCAAATTCTGAATGTAGAGTGAATAGCTAAGGACACAAGGGAAGGACAATTTTATATTCCTCCTTCAATACATTCAGAAAGGTTTCCATTGAGATGGAGAAATCACCAACACAGAAACCATCCTCCACCGGTGTAAGACTAGTCTGAAAGGATTTGCTTATCACTAAGAAAATTCTTTGTTGTTATTTCCTAATTAGCAAAACAATCCCATTACTCCCTGATGTCACTATATGCAAATTACAGCATTTCTGCAGGTTTAAGCTAAACAGATCTGGAAAACAGTTATTACACAAAATGGAACTAAGGCCAATTTTAATAGGTTAGCATCTGGCAACTAATAAGCAGTTGTTCTTGAACTTTTTTTTAAACATGGATCAGATCTTTGGTATCTCTGTGCATTTTGAGGAACTCCCTTGGTTTTGGTACCCATCCAACAGCTTATGACCCAGACCCTTTGATGACTGACACAGAGAAGTGACACTCTGTGTGGGGGCTTCCACACCAGGGATGCCTGTGCTCTAGCAAATTCCATGTGGGAAATGAGGACAAGAAATGTCTTGTGTAGATCAGAGAGCCCAGTCAGACCCAGTCTCACCGGCTTTTCCTTGTTGTGGTAGAAAAGGTGAAAACAATGGTCATTAAACCTAAAAAGAAACCAAGACATCTAAATGCAGACAGTGGTCAGGCTGTTCACTTGTCTTCACAGTGTCTGTATCTTGGGTACTGCTAGCTGAAAGATAAAACTTCTCTACTTAGACAAGTCCAGTCCTCTACTTAGGACTGGCCACCTAAGCCCATGATCAAACACCACACACAGAGAAACAGATGCAGTGATTCAAGTCTCCAGAGCCAAAATAGGTGCAAATACAGACAGCAATATCTGTTGCGGACCCTTCTTGGTAACTGCTGCCAGCCACAACACTGGGACCTCAGGCATCAAAACAAACTCAGCCTTCCTTTCCGACACGTTTTTGGGTCAAATGATAAATGTTTTCGGGTCAAATGATAAATGTTTTCACAATGGCACTGTGGTTAAAACTGCTCAGAAAAAGAAAAAAAAAATATTTTAGCTAATTTGAAAAAAAAAAAGTATTTCAGATGAAAATACTGAGTAAGGAAAATACCCCCCCAAATTTTGGTTAAAAATAAGGTCACATTTATGGCGTGCTAGTCTGCAAACTAGTGCAAGGCAGGATGTCTTAGACTGATGCTGTCTCCACTTTCACTAAACAGCCCCATCCTGGATGCCCACAGTGCCTGTGATGGACATGCTCTGTGCGCCCCTGGGTGCCACGGGTGCCACAGGCGCCCCAGTCTACTCAGAAGCCTGGCCTGAAATGACAAAGCCCTGCATCCATCCAGGCATTTCTGCTCAATTAGAGGTGGCGATGGGGTAACGTGCACCACCAGGGCCTACCACATAACACCACCCCCTGGGGCTCATGTGCCAAATGGTGCAAAGGAACTGTTTGTCCAGCCATTCATACCCAGCCTGGAAATGGATTTCTGTGAGCTCCTCTTGGCAGACTCAGCTCCGGCCTCACTAAAGCAGCATTTGCTTTTGTTACTTCTTTCCCCTGAAAAGCAAAGCCCCAGCTATGAATACTACTGTGCTCAATACTTAGCTGGCATTAATTGGTCCATCATGCTTGACTCTGAGGATAATGCAGCCAGGACTGGTGCAAGAATGAAGATCCAAATGCCCTACTAACAAAGGGCTTGATTCACTACAGCCTCTTCAAGCTAAATGCCTTAATTTAAGTAGTAAGGAAAACAAACAGCTATTCTAATGGGCTTAAAAGTGGCTGCAGAAGTAAGCACTTTTCCTAATCAGAATTATATTATCTGTGGAGTTTTACTATACTTCTATCCATTCGTTTCTTCCCTTCCCTGGCAAGACTGTCGCTGGCAACCAGATGATTGATGAACCAATTCAATACAGTCTTTGGGCAGCAGCGGGACCAACAGGTTTGATAAACAGAGCAGGGGACAAGTGCAAGACATGGGATGAATTATGAGTGGGGCATAATTCACCACATAGCACCAGGCAAGTTCCCTCACTGCACAGCCAGAAGATGAGATACTTTTCTTGCAAAGGGTTTGTATCGCTGGACTACCCCTGCCTCTTGGTTTTCCCTCAGTCTGTGTCCTCTGGATGCCCAGCTATGACTATCAACTTGCCAGCCACTGGCACAGCTTGTGATGAAGGCTGGGTACTCCAAAGCTGAAAACAGGGGCTTGAGCAAATACCAGCCCCCAAACAATCCTCTCTTTAGAAGCTTTGGAAGTAAGCCAGGAAAGTGAGGAGGGGAGGGGGAAGAAGGGTTAAGGAGATCTGGAAGGTTTATCTTACTTTGTTTAACTAACAGAATGAATGTCTTGTTGTTTAGAAACACTTTCAAGGAACTTCCCTGGAGTTTCCACTTGAGCTTCTGCAAAACATATTAATCATGTCTCTGGGCTGCATGTTTTATAGGCTGAGAGGTGAATACTGTACCTCCACAGCTGCAAGGCCAAAAAATTCTGCTGCATCCCACAGTGACTCATGTATCATACTCACAAAATACCTTCTGGTACGCTATATCTGGAAACAAGAAACACATTGATCACAATTATTAATCCTGCCTCATCTYGCTGAGGCTGGAGAGCAGGAATGGCTCCATGTAGGAGGAGAAGAGGGTATCCTAACCCCTTTGGTCAGGTGATGGGAGGATTTCTTTTCACTTCATGGGAAGAAATGGCCAGCAGGGAGCAGGGATGCACAGCCTCCATGCAGTGGCAATGATGATAGCATTGATGGTAGCAGTGGCAAAAGGATGATACAGGGATGTCACCAGAGTTTCATTAACACACGGAGAGGGGATAAACTGGCATATGCAGCTGCTGCTGCTGCTTTGCTCGAGGCTTTGCCAGATGTCCTAAGTGCTCTGCTGCACCTCAGAGTGACAAAAGAAAATCTAGTGTGAAAACTTACCCCTGAAGGATTTCTTTCAACAACTCATTCTAGTAAATAGGCTTGTGCCCTCAGTGGCCAGAGCATAGCACTGTGCAATGTGAGTGCATTACAGCGGACACTTGCTGCTTCCCATCAGCAGCCCCTCTGACCTGCCTCACTCCCTTCCTTAGACTGTTCAGCAAGGCAATGCAACAACCAGCAGGCTCATCACAGTGGAGGCAGGAACAGCCACCTGTGTGCGGGCAGTGAAAAGGATGGGCTGGCGGCCATCCTGTGTCTGGAGTAGTCTCTTGTCTCATTGCACTTCAAGGACAAGTGTAGTTTAACCAAATGTTACTCCAGCAAGCCCTTCAAGTGGCATTTCCTTCTTTGTGAGCATCACCTTCTTTGCTCTGCAACAGCATAGGAGCTTCCAGCCTGGCCAAAATGCCACCAAGCTCCTGCACGGTGATGGGGCAGATGAAAACAAGTGGCCTGAGTAAAGGGATTTCTACTGCCATCAAATTAAATGATGCTGTGTTGGTGGAAGGATATGTACTGGGAACAATATTTATTCCTGGAAACCCATGAAAGGCTCAGGAGAAGAGAGTGTGAACGGGGAGAAGAGGGTGTAAACGGAGACCAGCATGAGTCTGCCTCTTTTGCATGATTAACTTTCATAACATGTGGGTTTAAGCCATCGGATCATTTTGGCATCAATGTTTTCTGCTAGAATTTGAAAATATGACGTAGACGAGGACGTGGTTCAGCCCCTGGCTGGTGCTGCCTGCAGCGTTTGATTGTGTATTCAAGTGCAGATAAAACTATAAATGTTTGAGTGAGATTTCGGCACTCAGAAAAACAAGAGCATAATAATGAGAACAGCAGGCGTAAAAGGCCTGAATGAGCAGAATGCAGAGAGATGTTTTTAGACAAGCTCCACAGCAACAGCAGTTCATTTGATTGCACTTGAGAGAATGAGACCTCAGCCTGCAATACGAGGGCAATTCTGTTTTCCTGGCATAGACAGGAATTTGGATGTTTATGGTGAAGAAGATGATTTCACCCCTCCACTTGGCTTCTAGCCCTCAAGCAGATGTTGCCATTTTGTGATGAAGGAAGAGAAGAAAACTTGGGAAAGGACACATACGGTGAAGCCTAGTTTACACACACACAGACATGTGCCCACACAGACTTACACACAGCTGACATGGGTTTGTGTCCACACACATAGACATATACATGATCTGCCTAGAGGTTGGATGCAGCTACCTAGGTACCACTTAAGTTTATCAACTAATTATTAGTGACCAATTCAGTCCCAAGGGACTCCTTTATTTTTCCCATTTAGATGGCTGTTTGTTTCTTGTTCGTTTAAAGACACAGAGTTTAAAATGTGAGCATTACTCAGGAAGGGAAATCTGGAAGCGATTCCGGGTTTTCAGATTCCATTTTGAGAGCGGCAAGAAGTTGCCCTCAGCTCAGGGGACATCACAAAGTATGTTTTGCCCGTGGTGCCCCTACCCCTGTCGCAGGATCTGGATTGGGACTCACTGGACAGTGCCACAGATGAGTCTGCATTTCAGGACTGTCAGAGTCTCTTGATATTGCATCTGGTGTGTGATCAGCAACAGAGGTCACCAAGAGGCTGTGGAGTCAAAATTCTTGGAGATATTCAAAACCCCATTGGACATGGTCCTGAGCAACCTGCTCTACCCGACCCTCCAGAGGTCACTTCCAACCTCAACCATTCTGTGATTCTGTGATTTTGTGAAGACTTGACAGTTGTACAAAGTTGTGCAAGGTGTTATTCAACTGTTTATACACAAATATTCCTGGAGAAATTCCTCCTTCTGTTTCACAGGCAAAAGCAGGGCTTTTAAAGCCCTGTGATGACTTTGTTAGGGCTCTGCTGAAGGACCTGCTGGAGGTAAGTTTTGGAAAAAGCTGCACTCATATCCTTCTACCTCTATCTTGTTATACAAGGTTGATGTAGAGAGTGGATTCCCTCTGTTCACATCCAACCCTACTGCTCCACAACCCTCCAACTCCATTTGTATCAAGATGCAGTGCGTGGTCCCAACCTGGGTAGTTGTGGATCTTAGACCTCACTGTTCGGACCTTTTGTGTCCATGAGGATGGCCACGTGACCCCACACCAAGCCATGTGGGTATGTGTCTCATGTGGAGTGGTGGCATCAATCCCCAGCTCCAAGGTGGGGGCTCATCATTTTGGCCCAATTTGCTATCCCTTGGGGTAGGTGAGCAGGCCATTATGTGGTATCGTTGCAATTCAAAATGTCCACAGTACCAAGCAAGAGGAACATGGTGAGGCACCAGTTCTGTGCCATTTGGCGTGACCTGTCTTTGTTTTGCTCTGGTTCCTTCTACCTGCCTCTGGTCCTCTTCCTCATTTGTGATGGAAGGAAGACCATATCAGTGGATATTTTACATTCACTGCAGTGGCCCTGATGTCTCTGCCTTCCAACATGAGTCACACAGCAGAGGAAAGGGTAGAAGATGCTGCCCAGTGCTGCCAGAGAGGATATCAGCTCTGGACCCCCACGCCGCGCCCTGGGAACAGACAAGAAAGGGGTGGTGGGACAGAGAGGTGATGGGGGTTTCTGCCTTGGGCACCCTGAGCCACACTTGGGGGAGGACAAGAATGGGGAAAGAGAGTTAGAGACACCGCAGGTTTGAAAGTGTCTCTGGGGTGGTTTCTCCTCCTGACAGGAACAGATTTGATCAGAGAATGAGTTCTGCCAGTTCTGAACTCTCAATTTTCTCACCTGCAGGTGCCCCTATTTGAGTTGAAACTAAATCTGTGGCTTTTAAGTGAATTATACAATCTCCTATCTAATAGGTCATTAATGGCTTTCTGAGGTAAGATTAAGAACTCTTGAGGTAAGATTCACCCTTGTTTGCTGATATCAGTAGCCTTCTCAGCTTTGTGTCACAATCACCCATGATTTCTCTATATGTAATCTGTGTTACAGTTATTTATCTACTCCCAATTTCATGTGTTGAGGGCATTCAGAGTAGCTCTTTCTGATCTGGGTTGGCAGATTCTGGTTTCCTTAGGACAGTTTTTTTTCCCCAGCATGTGGGGTGGGTACCACATCAGTTATATGGCAGTGTCTCCCGAGGATTGTTCCTTGAGTACCATTTGCCAGACCAGCCTGCAGACTCTACAATCCTCTGATCCCCACCGATGCTGTGGTGGCATCTTTCTAGGCAGAAGCCCCAACCCAAGCTATTTCTGAGAAACATTTTCTCATTTTATATGTTAACTAGTAGGGTAAGAAGTTATCAGGCACTGTGGACTCTGCAGCATCTGACAGTGAATGTGAGGTAACTTACTCATCTTTCTTCAAGGAGCACATTTACCTTGAATGAACTCAACTTTTTGATAGGGTACTTCAGGCACGTCCAGAGCTCAAATGATGAAGACTACATCTTTCATGTGACAAGACTCTTTCTCCCCTTTCCATTCCTTCTACTTTCTTGAAGCCCACAAGAAACACAGTATTGGGAACAAAACTCGAAAAATGTATTTTTTCTTGTATCACTTCTTTGTTCTCTTTAAACCTTAATGATCTTTTCTCCTCCTCTCCTGGAGAGGCAACATAAGTGACGCAACTGGCTTTAGCAGACAGACACAAGGGACCGCGTGACCAGAGGGCTAATTAATATGGAGCAAGAATCCTGCTGCTCCGAGGCGCTCCGTGGATTGTGTTGAGGGGGATATGAGGAAAATGCCTGACAAGCACATGCTGGGAGAAAGCTCTTCTTGGGTTTCCAGCACATTTAATCCATCAGAAAAAATCCTGGAGGCAACCAGGGTCACCGGCTGTGTGTGTTTTAACATACCATCTCTTCGGTATGTCAGAAAGTTTAGTGGATTTGCTTTATAACTGGAGGCAACAGCAAGTAATTAAGAGCCTGATGATCCTGCAGCACTCTTGCAAGGAGAATAATTTTAGTGGTGATATACCCCTCTTAGAGTCCAGTCTCAATAAAGCATCAGGAGTTTGCCTTTAATTTCTATGTGGACAGGAATGAGGCCAAACTGAAAGCAAGTTTCCTGCCAATGCCAATAGGTCAGGTTCTCAGTCCTTTGGAGTCACTGGAAGGATTCACGTTGATCCAATGTGGCTACAGGGCTCAAAATTACAGCGTTTCTGAACTTGCAAGATCCTCTGGAGAGATATTTGTGTCTTTTACATACTTCTCACTGGAAAATGCTATTCCATCCCTAGGACCAAATGCCCACCAAGCTCAGCTCAGTAAGGCTGCTGTGACCTGTGGTGGCTGAGGATTTGCATCTCAGTAGGTAGATGGTAAGGCTTGATATCATGGAGACGTGGAAGTCTAGCCTTGCTTGTGCTGGGGAGTGCAGAGAGAGAGCATACKGCTGCATGGAGCCTTGATCACTCGCTGGCATTAACCAGTGGCTCTCCAACCTTTCCATTCTTCACTCTGGTCCCTTGATTTGATTTAAATTACAGAATAATGCCTAGTTTTTATTCAGATTTTTAAATCAGCCAAACCACTTTCATGTAAAAACAGGGAAACAGAGGCAGGGAGGGAGAAGAGGGGTGATCCTGCAAGGAAAGGCAGAAGCTGCAGCAAACTCAGGCTTCTGAAAGGTATCCCAATGCCACTAAACTTCTTTTATTTTAACATCAATCAGAAAGAAATCTAACTAAATCGCAAAGGTTTCAGTGTGTCTACACAGAATATTTGCTGGTTTAATTGTATTGCTTTAAGATGCAAATCAGCTTACACTCCTAGGCCATCTCTGCTGGCTCTGTATCAGTCTGCTCTGACTTCCAGAGTATGAACGAGGCTGTTCTTCTGTGTGAAGAAAGACTTTGTTTTTGAAAAGATGCAAGGAGCTTCATTTAGGAGCCCCCAGAGGAAAGTGACTCTGAGTTAATTTGGGGTCTGCTGTTAGAAGGGTGCATCTGACACAGTGGGAAACCCTGAAGGAACCCCCCCCTTGCAGGAATGCCACATAGCTTGTGTGTCCGTGCAGCTTGGATGGTGGGGGAGAGCTGCCCAGCATGAGGAATGGGATGGGCTGAGAATCCCTCGCCTTCCCCCCTGCTTATCTGGACAACGAATGCACTTCATCATCTATGAGAGCCCTACTGTTCTGCTTACCTGATGAGCAAAACCGGCCAATGGATTGAAAAGTTACCAGTGAGGGCTGATGGACAGACGGACACGCAGAGAGACAATTACAAAGGCCACAAAAAATTAATACAAACTGCAAATTTCCCTAGTGTATGGGTTATGCGTGTATGGTACCAGCAAGGAAATGCCTAGCCTTGATTTGCTATTGATTGCATTGGGAATGCCCTCGCAGATGATAGAGATGCAAGATAGCTAAATAGCAGCGAGCTGTAAATTCAATTCCTGCAAACTGCTGATGGTCTGCTTTCCCAAGGACAAGTAGGAAGTGCCAGTCATGGCCCTACAGAGCCCAGGGGAAAAAAGCAGGACCCAAACTTCAGTCCCTTCTCTTTCTACCCACCACTGTTCCCCCACACTGGCAGCAGCACCCTACTCTCATAGTCAGCACTTTCCTGTCTCCTGACTTTGGCTCCAAGCCCAGATGACAGCAGCAAACCCAGCAGGGTGTCATGAAAGTCTTGTTTCAGGTGTCTCAAAGCTCTGGGATCCCCTATGAGCAGTGACAGAGAACAGTCCTGGACAAAATTAACTCTTTCTGGCAGACACTTAGGTGTCTTCCTTTGATATTAAAAATTTGATGTGTTACCTTTCTCTTCTGATTAAAATGATTAAAATCTCCTCCCTACCTAAAAAAAAAAGTCTTGGTTTGGTCAAGTAAAACATTTCATTTAATTGCATATACTTTTTTTTTTTTTTGATGCTTGATTCCCTGAAAAATGTTGAAGAAGAGCATAAAAGACTCTGTCATCTCCATATACTGCTACCTCTGACACCGGAGATGTGAAACTGTATTTTTTTTGCCTTTTGAACTCAGCAGCAAAGTGTTTTCCTTCAAGGGACTGTCTCAAAGGGGAAATTCTATTAGAAGCTGTACTTCTGAATTCATCATTGAAATTTTACCAATGCACATATCATGGATATTACTTGGAACAACATCATGAAAGTATTACAGAAGTATATGCTTGCTCTGTTCTTAAAACCCCCTTTTCCTATCTGTTTATGACACCACCGGAGACAGGTTATTGGGTTGGATGGACCCCTGGTCTGACCCAGAATTTTCATCTATTCTTAGGAGCATTCAGCATTGTTGGTTTATAATGCCGGGTGATACGCTGAGTTAATCCATTATGCTAATATGCTATTCCTATATTTATTTAACAAAGGACTGTTGATTTTGCTGACATAAAAATTGCACCTATTTAGTGTAAGAGCTAAAGTCACCATATTTTGATCAAAAAAATCTGTTCATTCTTGACTGAAGTACACAAAAAGCACTGTGAACTACTGGCTCCCTTAAGCTTTCTGCTCAGATTTCTGTTCCCATTTTTACTGGAAACTTCTGAGCTGGTAACAAGTATCAGAATAAGGCAGTGGATTTTTGCCTTTCTGATAGGCACCCTTCTTTTAAAACAAAATTTAATTATTTTTCTCTCTCTTTCTCTTCTCTCCTCCATTTTTTAAAATGTTTTCACTGCTTTTACAATAGGTTCTATATTTACATGGCAAAAAAATATTGACCGAAGTCCCATGAAAAATACAACTGTGACATTCCAGAAGACAGAAACTCAGGAGGAAGGTTTTAAAAGCTCTAGAGGAGAAGAAAAGAAGGAGGAGGAGATCTTTTTATAATTCTAAAACAACTCAAACTGCATTCAAGATTAAACAGAGATACAGGCAAGGGACTGAGCATGAAAAGTGACATTTCTTTCTGACCAAGGGCAGAAAACAGTGTCAAAAAATGTGTTGAACACAAATGCGTCCTATCAAAATTTTTTAATAATCATGGAAATTCATTTAAGTACTTTATATAGATAGTTCTGAAATATTTCATGTTGCTTTTGAGCTTTTCTTTGTTTTTTTTTTCTATACATACACATTCACCAAACCTTTCAGATGAAAAATTTCTTTCCAATTGAAAAAAGGGATTTGTTTTGTTCTGCTTGAAAATGTATTGATATGGGATGCTCCAACCTTTTCAAAATGTTTTTGAAAACTTTCTGAGACAAGAAATTTCTCAAAACAACTCTTTTCTGAAATGCATACTATATATATATGCACACACAATCTTAACAGATCAACAAAACTTTGATGCATAAATTCTCATTTGGCTCCAATATTGGTCATTATGCATTTAATTTTTAATTTATTTTCAGTAACCAACACATGTTGCTTCTTCATAAATGTGACCCTTTCTGAGGGTCCTCTTGTTGGGGCTGGGATGGCCTTAAGTGAACAAACTCCTGTGGAGTAGTGACCCTCCTGAGAGAGATGGTCTGGACCTATGGGGTATTTTGCGCCTGCTGCTGGATGCAGACCTGAAGCTGCCTTGGAAAACACCTAGAAGGGGCATACTAAGGAAATTATTCCTGGCTAGGCTGCTTGTATTGTGGAAGAGACCTGGAAACTGCAGTTGGTAGGTTGTATCATCAGTGCAGTACAAAGAAGATATTCTCCATCCTTCGTGTCTAGGCCCCAAAACCATCCTTGGATGGGAAAAGAATGAATAAGGAGAAAAAAATGTGCTGTAAGACAGACATCCCACCCAGACACCCACCAGCATCTACTAATGCCAGCAACACCTCTGCACAGGCTGAAGAAACTGGAGGGCATGCTCAACTCCATACTCTGTAGAGGAAGACTCAACAAGATCTCATTTTTCACTACTGGGAAAGTTCATCAGCTGACCTGGAACAATTCATTTGTATTTGTCACCATTGCTGTTGGCATTGAAATGGAAGGTCTAACCCTGTATTAAGCTGTCAACACCCTGAAATGACTGCTCTGTCTTTCCTGTGACTCAGCGTCTGCAAGACAAGAACTCTATGTTCTCCAGCAATAACACATCACAGTGTTGTCATGCCAGCAGATACCAGCCCTAATCTCTTGTGTACAAAAGTCCTCTCTCCTACAACTACAGTACTCCCAGACAGACAGTCCTGTGTTTCAATGATGCAGGGCTTGCATATGTGGGGAGTCTATCAAAGGGCTTCATCTCAGCCTTTGCTCTTCCCCTGTAGACTTCTTCCCCTTTTATCTCCTGTAACTCATTTCTGCTCCTCTTGTTGCCCTTCTGCTCCTAGTTCACCCTCTCTTTCTTGTATCCAAACAGCAATCCTGCCTTTGCGTTTTGTGGACATTATAATCTCCACCCTTTAAAAGGGTGCAGGCTGTCTGAAGGGTGGAAGGTGTGGTATGTCGCATTCTTATGCTGAGTGTTTCAGCAGGAAAAGAGCTCTCTACAGAGCTGCGGCATGGGTGTATAGAAGACATCCAGGAAGCAGCACTACCTTCCCAGGGGTGGGTAGCTGGAAGGAGCCCAGCAGCAGCCAGAGCGAGCTGGAAAGGCTTTGCTCATCCTTCTGCTGCACAGTGAACAGGGCAGAAAGAGAGATCTGGGGGCTCTCCAGAAAAGCTGCTGCTGAAGAGTGAGTCACCTGCCTGAGCACTAATAACAGCCTCTCCCAAACCAGTTTGTCTGCTGGCATCACAGAAAGACCAGCGAGACCCCACACCTGCAGTGCCTTAAGCGAAAGAGTAAGTGAGGGACCCCTGCAGGTCTTGCAGCACAGAGCTGCTGGTTTCACCTCCATGATGGCAAGAACATCCTGCTAATGTGCCTTCATCGTGCCTGAGCCAGCTCTTATTCCTTCCCTCAGGAAGAAAGCAAACTGGCTTGAGACGTATCCCCAAGGATTCTCTAGCTTTGGTACTCTCTCTTCATCCAGCATCTTGCTAATGCCTGCAATAACCACCTTATAATACTGTTTTCTTGCTGCAGGCTTGCTCCCTGAATCTCCTATTGCCATACTAAGAAAAAGGAGCAGGATGGAGTAGAGCTGCAGCAATTCTTATATTGGTGTGCTGGGACCATTTTATTTTTGATTCATGGGGCCCCCAGTCAGAATATTTGCTGCTTTGATGATAACTGGTGGAAGGAAGAGGCTATTCCAAAGGTCTCTTCCCCCTTTAACAAACTGCTCCGCAGGGGTAGGGCTCTTCCTCAGTGGAAACCCATTAGCATACAAACATAAGTTCTGATTGTCCAACAGGGAGAGCACAGATTGCTAATATGGATCCTTCTTAGTGCCTCTGAGGGATCATCAACAACCTGGCCAAGTTTTTTAGTATCAAATTATTCCAGGGTGTACAAACAAGAACATGAAGTCTGCTTCTTTTCTCTTTCCCTCTCCTTCATTCTGTTGCATACATACAGCAAATATCTCGCTCCATGTGATTTAATTGGCATTGCTGTGTCTGCCGAAAGTAATGAAAAATGAAAATCAAAAGGTCCCCTCTCCAGCCAGTTGGCTTGTCTAGCAGCAGACAGGTCAAGCCTGAACAGCGGCTGCTGCAGACGCCAGGTCCCTGTCAGCAGGAGGGTGGTGTATTTGTGTCCGTGTCCCTGTCTGCACATCCTGCGCCGAGTGGGACTGCTGCGGAGAGGCAGGGAATGCACAAACACATTCACTGTGGGAGGACGTGACCAAGATGCCACGCTCTTTTGTGAAGGGAGATAAAAGCCTCGGCAGGACGCCCTGGTTGAACAGAGGACTCGTTCTGTGAAATGCAAACCTCAGGAGTCAGAGCAGGCTCCCTTTAATTTGAAAGGACTTTGCTTCTTGCTCTCCAGTCCCTTCCCTTTAAGGTACTGGGAGCAGAGTGTGCTACCCTGGGCATCTGGCAGGATGACAGCCGCTACGGAGAAAATCCCTTTCACATTTAAGTCCCTTTAGTTTGGCCATCTCATGTCCAGGACTACTCCATCACATACAGGCAGGCAGAGGAACGTTACAAGCATGCCTTTGCTTTTCCTGCAAAACCCAGTTGAAAACCCTTCATGCCTGTTAAATACAGGATGCCACTTTTCGTGGTAGGGATCAGCATGCCACACTACGACAGCATGAGTTGCCATCCATCAGCTGAGCTGCTGACAGTACACGAGTCAGTGCCCTCTGCCTGCCCCAGCTTGCAATAACAAGTGCACAGGGACAACAGCCTGCATCGCAGGCTGAGCTAATGGGCTTTACCTCAGCCTGGGGCAGGCTATGAACCAGCGTGCCTTGGGATCTGACAGCTCACGGGCCACTTATCTTGAGTTTACTCGCACTAGGGTTTTCCCAAGAGTTCAGCCAGCTGAGGACAGAGGGAGGGTGCAGGCAATGCCAGACTGTTGTTAAAACCTGCCTCCTAGGTGGGTCCCTGAGTAAGAGTAGAGTAGTGAAAAAGATCTGGTCTGCCCCTGGGGACCAAGTCTTCAGAACTCGCTCAGAGCAATTTCAACCGTGTGGTGAGGGGAGACAAGGTGCAACAGACCCATCTCATTCATGCAGCAGCAGTTTTACACGAAAGGATATAGAGAGGATGGGCTACGTCCAGAGGTGGTAGCAGGCGAGCAGGGTGAAAGTCTGGATGCAGATATAAACTGGGTGGATGCTTAAACATCTTCCACACTGCAACAGTGGAACTACAAAAGGAGRGCTGCGCTAGTGAGGCACAAAGCCTGTCCTGGTCTGATATCTCTGTCACATTTGTCCATCAGAAGATTTCAGCAGGAAGTCATTCACATGGGGAGGGGTTTGATAATTAATTATTTCAGAGCTTGCTCGCTCTCCTCTCCTCCTCCCCCTTCTCTCTCTCTCTTTCATCGCTCTGCCCCACTGGGCTAATAGATGCTTCATGATTGAAATACATCCTTTCTGAAAATATTCCACTAAAATATTCATGAACAACTGTTTTCATTATTTGCTCAGTGCTAAATGACTTCATGATAGCTATGCAGCCAGAGGTCTAAAGCAACCGTCTGCCATGGTGACCAGTGCTCCCCRACTGTCTCCTTCTGCTCCCTCTCTGTCTCTCTCTCACTTTTTCTAAGCTGTAAGCCCTTGGGGACAGGCTCATGCATTTTTCTTATAATTTCCAAAGTGTTAGCTTTGATCTGTAGAGCACCTAGCACAATAGGGATCCTTGTCCTGGACAAGTGCTGGTGGCAGTAAAAAAGATACTGACATTATCAAGAGCATCCTAGAGACACTAAGTTAATTGTCCACACTTTTCTCCTCTGCTAGAAAACAGCACAAGGCCAGGCTCTAACCCTTTTTGGAACAGGATACAAACGTTGTTACAGGGTGGTCTCCAAGCCTTTGTTCCCTTTCAATTCAGAGACAAGGTTCTCACACTAGCAAGGATGCTAACCACAAAAACACTCTGAGTATCAGGTAAGATGTATTGCACTTTTGCTTACATTTCTATCTCCCACTACAGAAAAGCTGTCTGCTGATGGAGGAAATATTTCTTTCTAGTATAATTATAGGTAGAGCTATTCCTGCCTAGTGGAGTTACCTTGTGGTTCCTCGTGCAAACAGCAGCACCATATGCAAAACTTTCAGAGATGGGAAATCACTCTCACAGGGCACAGCTCCACCACTCCTGATGGGAGTGAGTGCTGCATGACTTTGTCCCTGACTCCCTCAGCAAATGTCTCTGTGACATTTCAAACCTCCAGCTGAGACGGATTTAAGACATGCTCTGTGGTGTCTGCATGCCAGAGGGTGAAGAATAGTTGAAAGAAGTATCCACTTGAAGGAACCGTTTCAGGGGATGTGAGCAAATATGTCCCACAAGCTGGTACTGGGCAGAAAGAGGGACTTCAAGTGTCCAGAGACATCTGGGATGATGGGGAAGGACTGGAGTGCCAGGAAACGGGAGGTTTTGAAGCCAGAAGGCCTCCTGACGTCTGTGGAAGGTGGTGTGGAACAGCCACAACTGTCTGTGATTTTGGCAGCCTTGGGCAGCAGGACAGATTGCTAGTGGTGTGCACACCACTAGAGATGCCTTGGTCTGTGTTGGACTCCAGAGTGGGCTGGATGTGCCCCCTACCTTTCCACTGTGCTGCCTCCCCTCTTGGGCAGGACCGCAGATCGAAATTTCCTTTCTGTAGTTCAGTGTTAGGTAACATGTCAAAGAGCCCTGGGCAGGGGCAAGGGGATGTTGCGGAGACTGGTGACAGCAACCTGCAGAAAAAAATATTCTGTGTAGCTGTCTCTTCAGTGCCTAACACAAGGGGTCCTAAGCCCAGCAGTGAGATATCAGTGAGGTCAGGTCCCTACTGCCAGCAGATGACTTTCATGTGCCCATACTTGGCCCAGGTACACAAGGATGCTGAGGGGCCACCAGTTCATTTGATGGGAAACGAACAATCACAGTCAAGCAGGGGCTGCCCTGCTCACCCCTGAGGAGGGAGATATGTGTCTGCAAATGTGGTTTCCCTGCACATTGCAGGAGGAGCTGGGTAAAGGAGCACAGCATTGTGCTTTGGGGCACATCTTTGCAAGGAAGGGAACTTGGTCTCTCTCCCAGCGCTGTGTCCTGACTCGGGCCCACCAAAACTCCTCACTCAAGTTCTGCGGTGCTTTTAACTCGGGCTAGCTGCTGGAGCTCCTGAACTATCCATGGGAGGCTGCTAACAACATTTCTATTGTTTRTTCTCCTGAGAAGGCCCAGGGGGGCAATATGTTCCCCTGGTGGGAAAGACGCAGCTGGAGGTTCACCTTAGTGGAGCACAAAGGACTGGAGGAAGTGCTGGAGGACAGGAGACTCAGCCCCAGACAAGGCCAGGGATGTAGCGATGGGCATGAGTGATGAAGGTTCATACCATAATGTCTTCTAATGGATGAAAAACTGGATGAGATATTGGGCATGCAGGATCTTCACGGGGAATGAGAGAACATGTGCATGGTTTTGTGGATCAGCCAGGCGGCAAAGGTACATTGCTAAGCTRTTCACTGGGTGATGAGTGATGAACAGGGGACCTTTAACCCCACATATGTACCAAAGCAGGGGAGCTGCTTTCTGGCACATCTAGGTGGGCACTTCTCTGGCCATTAGCACTTTTGGGCTGGACAGTGTGTGAACTGTGAACCAGCTGAGACACAGGCAGTGACATGGCTCCACAGAAAGAAAAACATCAATACTGGAAATAGCAGAAGCTGTGTCACCAGGCTGGAATGAGTCCCCTTCCAAATGAGCCCTTCACTAGGGAGAAAGAGTGGTTTTATTATTTGCAAGTATGTGGCTTGGAGCAAAGCACCAGGTCACGACAGCAATCTCGAGCATGTTTCAGTTGCCATCGCTGCTGTTGGAGCAATTAGGCTGAGTCACTTCAGTGCTCTTTAAAAATCACCTTGCTTTCTCTTTAACTTCATGTGAGAGAGAACTAAGGTTCTGGCTCTTGCCCACAGTAAGGAAAGTAATGAAAAGGATGTCTACAGCAATTTGAGGCTACCTTACTCTTTGCTTTCAGATTCCCAGTGCTTTTGGAGAGCCTTAAATTAGTTCCAGAGGAAAACACTGGCTTTCTGAAACACTGGAGTGCTAGTGCAAGGGCATATCTTCTCAGACAGTTTTTTGCTTTGTTTCTCCTTCTCTCTTTGGTCCTTAAAGGTTTCAATTTTGCAGAAATGCCATTGGGAGGGTAAAGCAAGGGAGCTGTGCTTATTTGAGTGGAACAAGGCTGATTTACATCCATCATTGTGTTGTCTCCCTGCCTTTCATGCAGCAGCATCTGACACCCCTATGGCATTGTGGCCCTGCACACAAGTTGGATGGAGGGGTGTGAATTTACATCACCAGTCTCACAGCCTTTGAGGGATGGTTGCTCTTTGATACTTGCCAGCAACAGGGTTTGTGAGGTCTAGTGACTGGCTCCAAGTGGGATCCTGAGCTCAGGCCCTTTCCCCAAGATGTCCTGTTCAGTTCTGGCTTTTCTGGGGTCTGATCTGAAACTAGATGAAATGGATGGGACACTTCCCAGTGGCTTGAGAAACTCTGAACAGGTTCCTTAGAGAAGCCCTTTAAATCTGATTCCTTAGAGAAGCCCTTTAGATCTGAATTCCTTTGTAGGTTTGTGCCCATTTTGGGGCCAGCTCTTTCGATGTCTCCCAGCTTTGGTCTGGAAAATCACTGTTTAATCTGGCTGGGGTGGCAGAGAGGAGCTGGCTGAGTGTATATAGGAAATGATAATCCTCTTGAAGCTGTCCATGTGTGACTTCTTACAGTCTGGGATTATATGTTGATGAGAATGCTTTTGGTCTTCAGCTCTAATGCTAATTTCTTCCTTCTTCAGTTCAGCTGCTCCTTTCTAACACTGGATTTCCTACTTAGCAACTGCAGACTAAGTCAATTACAGAAAAGAGTAGTGCTCAATTTTCCCCTTTCTACTAAAGTGCTTTCCTTTCATAGTAGCAAGGGCAATGTGAAGCTTATCCATAATTGAGCCTTGCTGGAAAGATTATTCCAACAGGATATCAACCTCTTCATGTCATAAGGATATTCACCTAGGGATAGCATTTCTCATGCCCAACTTCTTTCTTTACTTCCATTAACATTTTATTGTGATTTATTGTTCTGTTTGCAATTTCCAATAAAAATTCTGAATTTTTCAATGCCTTGTCCAAAGAACAGAGATCTTTGGGGGAATATGGGGGGCTGGGGAGGGGGGACCTGACACGTTTGCATGAACACCTCCACCTTCTGAGTCCCAGTGAGCACTTTTTCTGTGGTGTACAGGCAGATGAGGTGGGACATGCATGTGGTATTGCCAAGGATGGCACACGAGGTGGAGTGATGCCTACAGCAAAGCATAAAAGCTGAAATGCATCTCATGAGACTGTGTGCCACGAGGTCCTGTTAGCACTTAGAAAACAAATATATATTTAAAAGGGAATGTAATAACTACAGAAAATTGGACATGGGCATTGCTGAAATTATTGAGATCCAAGCAAACAAGGGTATGAAGACGTGTGTAAACCCAAAAGAGGTAGGTGACAGTAGTGACCTTTATGTCCCAGGGTCCCCCCCGCTGGCATCCCTCTCCCTCTTGCACTAGGTACTCTGAGGGAGAGATTCTCCCTCCTTGGAGCACTTCCTATCAACAGCTATCAGTTTAATTTTGCTGCAAGAAAGCCAGGAAGGAGTTCATGCCTGAAATTCCAAGGGCAGGAGTCATTTCACATTTGGAAGAAAGCGCTGGGGTTATCCAGATCTGATGCAAAGCTCGGTTTCTTTGGGATGCAAATGCAGGAGACCACTAGCACACCCAACATGGCCTAATGGCAGGTGAAAGGTGAACCAGCTTTAGTGAGACAATTATAGAAGCTAATTTTCAAACAATGTGCACTGAAATGTGCCACTCCTGAACTTGAATAAAACATGTATATTCACATTCTGCATCAGTGCAAGTCTACGTGCTTATAATGTGATTTAAGTTAAACCAGGAAAACTTCTCCTATAAGAAAAGAAGCTATCCTCTCAGTGCTGCTATCCTAAAACTGAGTGGCAGAACATCATTTTCCACATGTAGGAGGATGGGGATGGACTTGGAAAAAGCATCTGCACAAGTTTATTGAAACATACTGAACAGCCAAAATATGGCCACTAATACCTGGCAATATTTAAATATATGTTGTGATTTAACCCCAGCCAGCAGCTAAGCCGAACATTTGCAAAATCAGGACTTGTTTATGTTGTTTTATTAACTGACTGTTACCATCATTCTGTGGCTGGCTGAAAGTTAAGAACATTTCTGCAGTTTTGACATACAGACTGATCACCGTGTAGAAACACCAGTTTTAAAAGCAGCATTTTTTAAGAAGAGAAGAGAGCTCATGATTCAAATTATGACAAGTGGATGGAATTTCAATAATTTATTTTATCTTTTTTTCCAGTTTTTACAAAGTATGTGCATTTGTATAGTTGTGGCTTTCAAGGGTAGAAGGCATAAACAGTGCTGGGCTTCAAGTGATAGAATAACTGCATCTCATAGAGTATTGAATTCAGGCCAGCTACACAAAAGTAATGTTAGGAACATTCCTAGGTCTGTATCTTAACTAAGGGTCTCAGTTTTTATACTCTCTTGCATTACATTGAAATGAATAATGTATCTATGGAAAGAAAGAACAGTTTAGATCCCTCTAAAGGCAATGCCTGTCTTGAAGTGAGGGGATAAGTGACAGATATATCAGCAGGGTAAAACTGGTGTCACTGTAAATACCGGGCAATAGCTTTAATAATACAGTTGGTTAATAATACATATTGGTTTACTTCTTGAAAAGGATATAGTTATTTAAGTTGCAACTGCTGCTAAAATTTTTAATTATTCTAATTGCCTTATTAATTCCAGGCAAGCTCTCTTCTAGCTTGTAAAGGGCCAGAGCACAATATGTACTTTTCTTTACATGCTACAGGAGCACAGGTTAGCAAGCAAGAAAGCTCTTGGAAGGCTTCCCCAGGGTCTGAGGATCTGCCAGCTTTCGTTTCTGCTATTAAAAATAATGCTAAATTACCTCAGTAATAACATTTTTTTTGCATGCCAGGTGCCACAAGATTGCTGAGGAATATAAACTAAGTGGAATTTTTGGAAGATGCATGCCCTCCTCCTCTCTCAGCAAGTCAGGCTTTTCATCAGCTTCTGAGAGCAGGGCTGTATGACAGCTACAAAGTCATGCTTCAGTAGCACAGCCTATCCATGTGGAGCCAGGCTGAGCATCCAGGACATATGTCTGCAAACCAAAATCATGTGAAGGTCCTCCAAGGAAATTCAGGGATGTATAGGCTAGAAATCAAGGCTGATATCCTGATGTGAGAAAGCAGAGTCTTCTTCTATAACCAGAAGTTCTACTTTTGAAATCAAATGGACAAGTTAATATGGTGGATGGGTGGTAGTTACTGCATTGGATCATGGGCTTGAACCCAAAGATGATTAAAACCTGTTGCCTTACATGCATGTGAAGCTTTTTCTGCTGCATGGGGATGCTTGTCTAGCTCTAAAGCAGAAAGGTGGGTGACTGAAGAGCAGCCTATTCATGACAATGTGGAAAATCTGTCAGACAGATCTCTTCATTGCCAGTCCCTGAGTGGATCTGGGCTTATCTGTCTCCATGTGCCAAACCTGGATATCGCCCCTTGCAAGTAAAGAGTGGAAGGGAGAGGTTGGAAATCTTGCCAACAGACATCCCACTAACTTGTTGGTTGGCTTGTGCTGTTTACTCCACTCTTCTGAGACAAACAGGGACTGGAGCTGAGTCTCTGGGAGGAGAAGAGCCGCCAAGCAAGAGAAGTCAAGGACGTTCCCTGAAGACCAAGCCTGCATTTATACCCATCATTCAGGAGGTCAATGATACTTCCCCTTCACATGCAGATGGTTAGGATAGCATTGATATTTTCATTTTACATGTAGCTGTTTATCTGGGAGTTGAAAAGTGTCAAATGCAGAGAGGACAGAGGTGGGTAACTGCTTATGCCAGTCAAGATTTTAGTGAAGGAGAGAGAAAGTGAAAGAGAAGGAGGGAGAGAGAGAGATAAATCAGTTTACGAACTGACTGGGGAAGTACTCTGTAATTGCAAGAGACTGAAAAAAAAAAAAAGCTCTGCTGCAACTGAGGGACCAGAATAAACAGCAGGAGAGCACAAGCAGCTCTCTTTGGTGCTCCTTAACTTCTCTGGAATTTGAAATTTATTGTCATTTGTATGCTATATCCAAAAATCTCCTACCAGCAAATTCAACAGAATGGGAAGGTCATCATATCACACAGTGGACTGGCAAGAGTGCTTTGATCCAGAAAAGCAATGAGCACTTGGTCAACTCTGACTTCTATCCTGCCCTACAGCAACCTTCTCAAACCCATGGGAATGCCAGCACTGAGTCTCTCTCACCAGCACCAGCGGCCAGTGGCAGGGGTGTTATCCTCCCCTTGCCTTGTTCCTCCTTCATTGATGCATCTGAAGGCAGAGGAAAGAAAAGCAGAGTCATATGTGCAACTGAATAAGAGCACACAGACAAGCAGAGGGAACACACAGTGATGATGAACTGCTCTAAGAACTACCGATTGACCAGCAAGAGACTCAGGCACCATCAAACAAGGGCAACAGCAGCCAGAAACCCAATGGTCTGCACCTGTAACAGCATTAGAAAGTCCTTGTTAACGTTCTGGCATGGGAACTTGACTGTTCACACTTTTAGACAGTTAGAAAAGTCCTTGGTATGGTTTTGGTTGTGCCAGATATCAGTGTCCCAGATGATGCCTCTGCATGGTGAAGGAGTTAGAGCAGAGCAGGACCACTCCCAATGTTCATCTTTGACAGAACAAAGGTAAGAAAGCAGAATGGGCATAGACCATTCCTGCCCACAGACTTCAGCACCAGAGAACAGCCCTTGGCACATTCAATTTATTAGCAAGTATGTAGTCAGTGTGGTCTAATCCACTGGTTCCCACTTCACTGTATCATGAACCACCACCCATCCTCAGAATTTCTGGGAAAGTGCCACACCAGACTCAACAGTTTGGTCATCACTGGTCTCATGGGCAGAGTGATCGGGGATACCCAGGACATGGCCTGCATGCCAGGTTCAGCAACCACGTCACAGTTTCAAGTGTGGATAACTCCCTTCAGCTCTTCCTGTGCTTGACTCCTGAGACTGGGCCATGAGACATATCCAACCCTTGCTTGAATTAATTGCAAGGGGACATCTTGGGTGCATACAAACCTATGCGCACTTGGACACATATATATAAAAAAAGTATCTGATGTAAATAAAATCACTGTAAATCAGGTGCCAGCTTTGAAAAGAGTTCAAAATCCTTTGRATCAAGTTTTGAGTGAGGATCATTCTTGGTTTTAGGGAAGAAATTACAGCTTTCCTGCCATTGTCAGCTGATCTCTGTGCCAAGCGGGGGTGGCATTCGTGTTTTGCAAATGGGCCTGGGCTATTTGCATGGAGCTGCAGCTCTCCTCACTGTTGTTAAGCTTCCTTTGAAACTTTCTGAAACAGTTTTTTTACACCCGCCCACACAGAGAATGACACACTCCCAGGGCTGTTGGGGAACTTAGCAACACACTTCTGCTGGGAAGCCACACAGGCAGCAGCAGCCGGATCTGAGACAGCTCTCGGTGCCTGCACCAGCTCTTCCCCCCACCTTCCCTTAGACAACTGCAGGGACACTAATGCGCCTTGTCGGGGTCTTGCCTCAAAGAACAGGATCTATCTTTTGCATCAGTCATCTTAGAGTGCACTGCACGGAGGGAGGGGAAAGCAAAATCTCAGATCACACAGCAGAACCAAGAACAGCCTTGGGTCCCTTAGTCCCAGCCTCAAGCTGGGGTGGCCTGCTCTTGCTCTGGTTGGTGCTTGAGCATAAATGGGCGGAAATGGCAGCTCCTCAGTGCAAGGATACTTGGTGATGAGGCACAGCTGCAGCTGGGCCAGGATACAAATGCGGTAAAGCACCAGCCTAAACCGCACTAGAGTTTGTCCGTGTCTTCAGTATGCAGTGCTACCTCTGCTTGCTGCAGAGGCATGTGGAGGGTTTCTCAAGCTCCTTTCATGCACACAGAGGTCAGGACAGGCTTCTGCAGAAGGGGAAGGGAGGTGGAGGGCCAGTGTGCTTTGTCTTTCAAAAGGTCTGACAAAGTGTGACTCAAAAAAACTAAGATCCCCTATGAGCTTAAGCAACATTGGCAGCCACATACAGGGGAGGTCCCTATCATGGTCCCTGCTAATGGAAAACAATAGATGAGTCCTTGTGGGATAACAGAAAACCTACAAGAGGTTTGGGGAAGAGAGAGGCAGGAGAGACAGGCAGACTTCGCAGGTGCACCAACCATGACAACTTCACTCTTTCCCCAGGCTCTCCTCTGGCATCCCCTCACCCGGTCTGCACAGCTGGTGGAGTGAGTGCCTGCCTCTTTGAAGCAGCAATCTCCCAGAGACCTCTGCCAGTGCTTTCCCAGTTTCCCCAATGGTACAACAGAGATGTGCCATCTGTGGGGCAGACCTGAGGTGGCCCAAGGACAGGACGCCTCCAGGCAAGTTTGATTCTGTGGTTCCATCTTACAAAACAAACCCCAAACGGTGTTCTGGCTGGTTTTTTGGTACCYGAGAACCCAAGTGAGCCTTGAATGTAGCGCTCTCATTTCATATGTGTTGATCTGAATCCTTGGAAATCTCATCTCTAATGCTGCCAGGCCTGGAGGAGACACCGGTCTTTGAGATACAAAAAAGCTGGAGATCACTGCTTACTCCATCAGCAGTACTGCTGTCCCTCCGCAAGTCTGAACCAGGAAGAACTAAGAGCTTGCATAACATGAAAGAACAGACACAACAAGTGAGGTAAGGCTCTCCTATACCTGGTCTCCAGCAGTGGGAAACAAGTGATGCCCTGGGAAGTGTAAAAGGGCCGGACAAGGACATCATGCTATTTCCCCTAAACAGTCCTCTAGTCTTCAGGGAAGGTTGCCATGGAACAAGAGTGATTTAGAGATCTCAGATCCCTTTGTTCGTTTTGTTCCTTTATTCATTTCTTTTTGCAGTGAAGATCTCAGCAGAAACATCAGCCTGGCTAATATAGTCACTGACAGATCTTAAATATTAATAAACGTATCTGCCTTCTGTAATTTGAAGCAATGTTCCAGATAGGGGTGCTGTGAAAGCAGCTGTTTGCATGATCTGGTTGAAGAGGATGTGCACATCAAAAGGGGGATGTGCAGAATGCAGAATTTGCAAAAGAGGGTGATGAAAATAGCTGTGACTGCTAGTGGAGCACGCAGTAAATGTGCTCCTGTTGTAAGTGGGTAAGTTGAAATGGAGGAAATAGCTGTCAGCTGGCATAGATCTATAGCCCCAACAGCSCAGAAAAACAGACCCCCGAGGGGGAATTCGTCATAGCCCTTTCTTCACCAGTAAACTTGCAAGGCAGAAGCCTAGATTTACACAAGCAAACAGCAGGCCCTGGCTGGGAATTTTCTCTCAATGTGTTTTATGTTTGTTTGCCTGTATATGGAATTTGACAGAACATGACTGCTCTCTGTGAAGATTTTCCTGGGGATGTGTAAAAAAGTGCTGAGAAAAGGAAAATACTTCAGTTCCAATACTCTGCTGCAGTGCTGCTCCAAGGCAGCTGCAGTTTGCCTGCCAAGTATCTCCCTCTCATCTGAGGACCAGTGTCCCCACTGGGACTGCCTCTCCCCCACGATGCACCATGGCCAGGAAGCCCCAGGATGCTCCTGCAGGGAGTCCTGTCAAGACTCATGAACACGAATATAAAGCAGGATAGTAATTCTGTATGGAGACATGTAGCCTTTTAGCTGCAAACCTGGGTTTTCTTTTGTTTTGCTTTGCCTAGTGCATTCTCACTGAAGCGTTTTTTCTTGTTGTTGAACTCCTTTTTGCAGCTAAAAAAAAAGAAAAAACTCTGCTTTTAGACGAGCTGTCAAACCCTTTTTGATGGCCGTAAATATATCAACACAGCCTGCTGGTATGAATTGATAACTATTCTTAGTAATTCAGTATGGGTTTACTGAATATTAAGAAATGCACATGACAAACAGTTTTCCTCCTGCTGGAGGAAACTACCTTTTATTTTCAGAGTATAGGGGGTTAATACAATAAAGCACCAAATAAGCAAATGTTACTCCAAAAATACACAGTCTTGAACTCAGCAATCCTGCAAAAGCAGTTAGCTCACCATCTAGGAAAGCTGCCAAAATAGTATGTTATATACAGTTATATACAGTTTCCATATGACATCAGACCAAGCAAATCCAAGGAAGTTATAAATGTGACAGARCTCTTTTGTCAATTTGGTGAGATTACCTTCACCAATCAAAGGACACAAAACCTGCAGGAAGAAGAGYACCATGCAAAGATGAACACTATACCCGAAAGCAAGGGAATCGAACAAAGTCTGACTGTGTAGATGGCACAAAGAGCAGCTCACAGATAACAAGAATAATTYAGAAGGAACCAGCCCAGAGTCCTGATCTGTCCCATTACTCAGAAACAGAGTATAGAACTTAAGTTGAAAACTAAACCCTAGAGTCTTAAATGCAATTTTTTATGGCAAACGGAGAAGTGTCTCCTGGTAAGGCAGGGTCTCCAGATCTGCAAATTGATTTTGAATCATCAGACCCACGTCTTTCCCATCTCTTCATGAAAAGCATCGAAAGTTCAGAACTGGAATTTCATCCTAAGGCACATTTTTGAAGTCTGGAAAGACCTCTCAGGAGGGAAAATTATTTTTTTGTTCCAGTTGATGGAGAAACTAATGACAGGAAGAAACAGACACCAGGTCTTTACTGCAAACTCTACCCTGGTCCTTGAAGAAATGAGCTAGTTTTCAGTCCCATCCACCTGCACCTGTGGCTTGAAAGAGTGCTGGCATTATGCTAACAAAGTTGAGTGGTAATCTACAGGAGACCAAGTAGTCACCCACTCCAAGCTTTGTAAATAGGCTAGTTCGGAAAAGGCTGCAAACACACCAGTTATCAAGTAGCCAGTAAACTAATTCAAGACTGAGATAGATTGCTGCTGTGTGAAATTAAACATTATTATGCTTTTTTTTGGCTGAAATTAGTTACAGAGCACAGAGCAGAGGCATGTTAATAAATCAGTTCCAGGGTATATCGAACTGGCATCAGAGAGGATTTCAGCAAAACCAATTATAACCTTGTAGAAATCTTAAGCTCTGCCTATAAAAGCTGCAAAGCCATTCCTGACTGTTCATCTAAACTGTCTCCATCCTCTGCCAGGTAAAGTGATGTTACATTTCCCCCTCTTTACCTCTAGAAAGCTTTTTCTAAAGCCAAACCCAGACTCACCTCACTGCAATCTAGGACTGTGGGTTTTTAGCCATCCTGGAGTGGGTGTGAAGAAGAGTTTATTCCCTCCCTGTTTGCATCTGCCTTTCACATACTTGGAGAGTGTTCCTGCATTTCTCCCTGTTCGCCTGTTCTCCAGACTTCTTCTCTGCTCTGATCTACAGCAGCAAGGAGTCTTAGCTGGCATTTGGGAGCTGGTAACACTGCCACACATTGAAAATGTAGGCAACAGCAAGAAGGAAGGGCTGGCACAGGCAGAGATAATAATATGTATTATGCTGAATTTTATGTCAGGACCAGAAGGCTCTTTATTACATGATTTTCTTCTTTACAGCTCCCAACAGAGCAGCAAATGCGTATATTAGACTGTAAACCTCTACAATGCAATCTATGTAAATCACAAATATAAAGCCATGAAATGTTCCCTCATGGTGATCCAACATCAGCATCATCAGCACTGTCAAAGCCAAGGGGGACCCATTATTGCCTTTGCTGGCATGTCTTCGCTAGCAGAGATAACAGAAAGGACTTCTTTGCATGGGTTGCACCCCCCAACTCAGCCTCGACAGCCACTGCTGGCTAAGGGACCAGCAGCTCATTTTGTTGCAGAGATGCTGGCATGAAAGCTGACCCATAGGGGCAGTGTAAACAAAGCCCTGCAAAGACATCCCAAAAAGTTCCTCTGTTGTCTCCTTCTGGAGCTACCTGGGAGCTGGAGGCTGAGCTAAGCCCTGGAGAGCAGGAACCCCTCCCTAATGCTCATATAATGGCTAGTCAGTGGTTACTGCTTTGAAATTTCCTTGTGGTCAGGAGAAACTGAAAGGGATTCAGTGAAAAGGATTTTCTGAGGATGGGATGTAACTAGTGGAAGGGACCAGGGGTATCTCTAGGCACAGCCATTCCCAATATAAGGAGCCTTACTCAAGAAATTTTAGAAGATGAACAAAGGAAGTGCCAGGACAAGTGTTACCCTGGACTTGAGGGAGAATCAAGCCATGACAAAATGGGTTTAGCGGTCCCAGAGCACTTGCCTTTCTTCCTAGCTGGGGTTTTGCACCAGAAATGAGTTCCCTGCTCCTAACCTGTACACAAACTGCCCAGCACTGTTGTGTCAACACCACCATGGAACAGCAGCTGGTGGAGTTTGTCACTGCACCATCGGCTTCCCCTCTGAGGTGGTAGGTCATCGTAACCCCATCTTGAGTTTTGGGGGGACCCTAAACTGGCCTTCAGCCCATTTCTTGCCCATTTTCCCACCTGGGTCTTGAAAGGAGGTGTGAAGGAGGCAAACCAGAGGTACATATACCATTGCATGGGAACGCTTGCAATCCAGGACACAGGTGGCATTTTTCCGGCATTGGGGACGTTCATGCCTCTTGCAGCACCTGCAGGGAAACTGCCCACAGACAGCTCTTCGTTTCATGCTCGCCTCTGAGGAAGCAGAATCACTTGCTGTGAAAGATGCTGTTTGAAGATGTTTCACTAGAGGATAACTGGCTTATGAACCAATCAGGAGCCCTGGCTGCTGAAACGATCAGTGGCACATAATTTCATGTTAAGAGGCATTTGCCTCCTGAGGGCCATGTTAATGGAGTCCGACTCGGTGTTGATTTAGTTATCCTTCGCTGCTAGGTATACAGATACCATTTTCCACAAGCTGCATGTTAATGATCCTTCCTCGCAGGGGCTCCGAGGCAGCGAGCTCTCACAGAGATCCCCGCCACAGACTGCTAATCAGAGAAGTCAGGGCATCCCTGTGGGGGAGGCTCAGTGGGAGGGCGGCTGTCCCAGTCACTCGTGCTACAGAGGGAAGGCTTAGCCCACGTCCACATGCTGCTGAGGCCACAGCAAAAATGATCCTGGGAATTGAGGAGTGAACTCGTCAAGTGTCCTGAGAGCAGAATAGATGCAGGTCATCAGAGATGTATTAGGCTTTCATGTGTTGTCCTGTGGATAACCATTTCCAGTGGATTCTCATGACGTTAGAGAACACATGTGGCCAGAAAACAAGCAAGTTGAAAACGTAACTGTCCAAATGGACGTGCTGGCATTTGCTGATGCAAAGCTGTATTGCCAGCTCCTGCAAAAATGCTCTCAGGACAGCAGCCAGAGGACCTAGGCCTGCAGTCAGTAGCATGTCAGAGCAGAGATGTCAGAACAGCGGTCATGAATGAGTAGGGAGGAGAGGCAGGGAGTATGACTGGCTTGTGTGTGATTTCAGCTCCTACCTGAGAGGCACTGGTGCAATGTACCAGCTGAATAAATATACCACTTGCCTGTACTGCACTTAGGAGCCCCAGCTGTGAGTTGGTATGCCACAACCCCGTAGCCCTGAAGGATGGTCCCTGCCCCACAGAAAGGCAGTGATTTGACATGCGTCCCTCAGCCTTGTCTCAGGGCTATCAGGGTCCAGGTATGCCAGGTTCTGTACAAAGGTGCGATAACAGACCCTTTCTCCTCCGCCAGCTTTTGTTTCAAGGCCTGCCTCTCATACTCTGGCTTTCCAGGAGATCGCCTTTCTTTCTAGCAGCCGTATTTTTGACTGTTCAACCTGAGGTGTTTCCAGTCACAGATGCCCCCCATCAGGGATGCTCTGRGGCTTTATTGTTCCCAGTGAGTTCAACCAGTCATTCATGAAAACCAGTAGCTCTGAAAAGTAATCCACTACATCTAAAAGGAAGTCACCAAAAGCCACACATGAAAAAGCAGTTGTGGGAAGTGATGTAAGCAAGAAGAAATGGGGGGTTATGGGTAGGGGTGGAAACAAGCTCTTTCCCTGTGGAAAGACTCTCAGCCCAGAAAGGCGAGATCTGTTTCAGCCTCATTTGACGCCACGTGGCGTTGACTTCGTTCACATTGACTTCATGGTCCCTGGTCTCAGACCCAGGGTGATATACACAAATAACTAAAGAATATCTTAGTACTCCCCATTCTTTAAGAGAACATTGTGTCTGTCTCTAACATGGTTTTCTTGTTTACCGTTCTAAATAACAACCCGGTGGTGGCAGACAGATGGGCAAGATGAACTTAAAGGTCTTTGCTATGCCTAAYGTCTATGATTTTATGAGTCATGTCAGTCAGAAAAAAGAGGAGATGAAATGTTTGAATGGAGCTAAAAAGACATGACATCATGGTTCTGTTTCCTTTCTTGGGAATTAAAGAATTAAACTAAATTATGCTCAGCCACTTATCATTAACAAAAAATCTTTAACTTGCTTTCTCCAAAATACATTTCCCCTCTCTCCTAAATCAATTCACCAGAGAAAAGCAAGAGGCTTTCTCCTGCATACGCAAAGCAGAACAATTTGGTCTTTGAGCAAATAATAGAATTTCAGGCATCACAAACGAATCAGCAATGTCTCGGCCATACATACATCCAAACAGCAACTAAAATACTTAACTGCAGCCTTTAGCAGCACWTTTCATTCTGGCTGCTTAGTTGAACATCCTGTCCTGCTGGGCTGGCTAAAATGCCCTGGTGAGATCCTCTTGGCATGGCTGTTTATGCCTTTCAGAGTACTGCTCTCGCTAGCTTATTTCATTTTAAGGTGAGAAGTCAGGATATTCCTCAGAGGACTTTATGACACAGTGAAACTCACAGTGACACATAATTTCACATGAAGTGGTATTCACCCGCAAAGGGGTCTGAGCTGGTTCAAGGACTTCACATCATTCACAAGCTTTTCATGGATAGGGCTCACCCCCCGCTCCCAGCACGTGCCTCTCCTTTCTCCACTGCCTGGGAGCACAAGAGCCCTTCCTCCCAGCACAGCCCGCTCCCTCCTGACACCTCCTAACCTCAGCCCGGCTCCAGGTCTTTGCTGCAGAAAAGGAGGATCACAACCTGCCAAGAGTGACGGAAGGAGCAGCTTTGCCCATCTTCTGCTTCTCCCACCCTCTGATGCTGGTTGAAGCACTGCCTGGTTACAAGAAGGGGTTTAAGACAAAGACACAGCAGCAGATGATGGCAACCAGCTATGAGCTGCAGTTTCATCTGTAAATGCTTGCTGTGACAGTACAAGGATATTGGAGTATAACTCACCTCCTCTTGAAAGCCTACCTCTTCACTTCTGACAGCTCAGTRACCCTTGAGACTTTACATGAGGAAAGAGGAGATGGAGCCTCCCAATGCAAGCACAGGTTGAGTTAGTTGACTTGCCCCTTTTATAGTGATTAAAATGCTGGCAATGAGGAAAGAACTTCCCAGCTCATGTCAAGGTTGCTGCTTCGATTTTTCTTCTCTGCTTGTCTCCCAAAACAGACTCCATGGTTCTGCTATGCATGTGGTGCAGAGAATAAATAAAAATAGTTGCTATATATAACACGGTATTTGCTACTGTAGCTGCAGGGCTGTAAAACCAACCCCAGAGATGTCATACCTAAACATTACATCTTACCTGGGCTTCTTGTCTTTCCTACATTGCCAGAGCTTCCTAATCAAAATGGACAGAAATCCTTTCCCCACACATGGTCAGATTTTCCTTTTTCTCCTTAGAGAAGTCTCCCTTTTTCCTTGCTGCTTTGCACCACTTTACACCAATGCCCTTCACACGCTTCCAGCGCTGTCCCTCATCCATTAGTTGTTGTACAGCCCGACCCCATCTCCTCCAGGTTTTCTACCACGAACTCTCCCACTCAAGCTAAAAGAGCCATTTGTTTTCAGGTGTTCACAAGCACAGGCTGAAAGTAAAAAGCAGACACCAGACACCAAACTCTAGAAGGCATCATCTTAATCTACCTCCGTGACCAAGTATGAGGATATGCCAAAATGGCAATATAGCAAGCAGGTGTCCTGTTTAAAGAAGTAGATGGCCATTTGCTCCTGCTGCTGAATAACTCCTCTGAACTATTCATGGCCAAGTAGGTTTCAGGTCTTATGATACGTGTCATCTTGTAAAAGTCTAGGCATTACAACTCACCTTATCTGTRCCCCCTACACACAGGAATGCCTTCCCAAATCAGTGATCCATGTCTCCAGGAGACCTCATGCTCCAAATATAATTTCTCCAGTCTCTGCAAAGGTAGAAGGGTAGGTACCTGTTGTCAGGGCTTTGAGTGAGCGATGGGCTCTACAGTCGGGTGCTGTGGGACTGTTTCCTATGATGATGAGGACACTGCCCTGCCTTACTGTCACCCCTGGCTCCCTGTTCCCCTTCCCTTGTGGGATGGCCCTGATCTTGCTGCTCCCTGATGCCTCTGAGCAAGGGAGATCACCAAGAAACTATTTTCATGGGATGAATAGAAATTTGTGTGGAAAAAAGGTATTATATAGCCTACCAAAGTTTTACCCTCAGATTTACCTATGCTTGTGGCATCAATTTGAGATATTGACATTAGTATAATTCCCTGCTCCATCTGGTCACCCTAAAATGGAAGCTCTGGGATCCCTAACCTGGATGCCCGAGAAAGACCTGAACTAGACAATATTTCCATCTCTGTTCAGCAAAAGAAATACCAGGCAGGGTATCTAGTTGTCACCACTTGTAGTAGCACCACTGCCTTCAATCTCCCAATTCTCTCCTGATTAATGACGCAGTCACACAGTGCAAAAGCCGTTGTTCCCAGCAACCCATGCAGTGGTACAGAGCCACGTCCCTGCAGGAGCAGGGAAAGCACACATCCTCCTGACTGTTACAACAAATGTCCCCAGACTGGACACCTAATACGATAAGCAGCTCACATATTTGCCAGGGTTTACAAGTGGTGGCATTTCTACATTTTACCCTTGATCTTCAACATAGCAATTGCTAGGAAGAATGATCTTACTTGCTCTGCTAACAGATGCAAGCACATACGGTGAAGACTCCAGGTTGGTGAGGTATGGGCTGGTAGATTAAAAGAGAAGCTGAACATACTGGAAGGGTGATTTAATGCCGACAGTACTGTCACCACCCTGTGCTCATACTGGAGATAGCAGATGATGCACATTCTGCCAAAGAGATTTCACAGAGGTTGTGATTTTCCTTTGCACAGAGCTATGACAGCAATCTCTCAGCTTAATTAGCAATTGCCAAAATATGTCACGCTTGGTAGGAGGTAAATTATTTTGGCCTTATCAAGTAATTTTCAAACATGCTGTTTCCTTTGTGGTCACAAAAACATTACAGCCTCAAATCCACAAGGGAGCTGTTATAGAGGGGGGGAAAAAGTTTTTGTGGTAATAGCAGGGCTCTGTAACAAAACAGTGAATGCAAGGAAACAGGAATCTCTGTTCCAGGTTTCACTGTGACATTGCTCACTGTGAGATTGTTCAGGTCTGGTTAACTTCCCAAAATGAGCGGAAGCAGCTATTTCTCCCAAATCACATTATGGCAAACAGCAAGCCAACATAATCTTCACACGTATCCTATTTCAAAAGCAAAACAGACACCCCCCCAGCTCCAACTGGAGCTGCAAGTCTGATCTGCAACGTTGAGAGAAGTTCAGATTCCCACCGCTTGACCCTTTTTTTCCTAAAGACATCCTGAATTTATAGGCTTGATGCCAAACCGTGGCATCTTTAACATCTAAAGCTAGAAACCTCAGATATGACTCTGATGCCTGCATCGGCAAGCTTGGCCTGTACAGAGGAGATGGCTGTTTCTCYTCCTGCCCACTGTTCACCCCCTTGGCTTTTTTAAGGACTAGCTTGGACTTTTGGTTGTTGCACTCCCACGAAGGACCCGTTCGAATGCCTTGATTGCCTTTGCTGTGAGGAAAGCTTCCCAAATCCCTACTAAACACCACRCCACCGACTGACTCTTTCCTCCCTCTTTTCCAGGGGGCCCTCTCTGATGTGCCAGGGGACCAGAGAGAACAAAAATCTCTCATCTTCAGTGGGTTTGCTTTTGACACTTTTTGCCTATGAAGTCACTAATGAATACAAGGTTGCTTTTTCAATGCTGACGAATAACTCAGCAGCTTGAATCCCACTGGCTTTCAAGGTAATCTGTGTTCCTGTGCTTCTCTGGGGTTTAAAGATAAGCAGGAAGGTCCCTGGCACCAAATGACAGGCGCTGGTCTCACCACTGCAAGCAGCACACTTCCATCGATGTGCCCTGCCGTGCCTCCTCCTCACAGGGCTCTCAGCTCCATGGGGCTGGCCTGCTCATTTCCCCTGAGAAAAACGTCTTCCTGTGTGCAACGCATCATGAAAGGCAGATTTATTTCCCCTCTGACACAGCCACACTCTGGTGTCCCCATTTCAGCTCTTCCAGCACTGTCATTTATATGATTCTCACCCATCACCCCAGCAGCATTCAGGAAGGCACAAGAGGAAAGTAAGTTCAACCTACAGATTGGCAGTGGTATAACTGCACCCAGCAGGACACTGTTTTCTCTTTCAAGCTAATTGTACCAGAGCGTGCCAGTATATTTGTGCTTCCTGCAGGACAGATTACTCCCTTTTGCACATTCTTTTACATCTGGGAAGATCTTTTCTGGTATAAAGGACATTGATACTAAGCCTGCATTACAGGGATGGGCTGCCTGAAGTATGCTGCTTTAATTAAAACAGTATAACTTCTTCTTGTAATTAATCCCTAATGGGTTTTGAAGATTGGATCGTTCATTTATCCTGGGCCACAGTAAATGGGAAATTTCCAATTCAAGGAGTGCTGGACCCAAGGGGCACAGAGAGCAACACCGAAGCATTCAGAGCCTGACTGCAAGGATAGCAACACAGGGAAAGCGAGGCTGTACCATGGCCAGAGTGTCTTAGTCATGGTCCCCTTCCAAAGTCATCCTGTAGATGCCCCTCCTTTTGTCCTCTGTGAATGAAGAGGAAGCAAGACTTAGGCTCAGCCCTTTTTGAGGCAAAGCTGTACCACAAGCCACCTCCATGCCAAATCTAGCAGAGGCACAGGCAGCCTTCAAATACACTTACTGCTGCTTTATGTACTGACAGATAAAAGAAACACAACTGAAACCTGTGCCATTATTAAATGCATTAGAGGTCAAATCACCATATAAGAGCACAGGTACTTCCAAGAGCGAGCGAGTGCTGTTATTGCAGTATTCCTACCACAACTTGTTCCTGCTACCAGGAGGAGCAATATGTCCCCTCTCAGCATATTGGCAAAACTGCTTGATGAGGTAAGGAACCTCCAGTAATAATGAACATTGCAGAAATTCACTGGGTTTACTCAGCTCCCTTTTCTTGAATACTGGAAGTGGTCATCTGCCCAAGCATGGGGTGTCCTGGGTACCCAGTGGTTGTGGATGCAAGGGATCCCAGAGAAAGGCATCATCCGCAGAGAGCTGCATCATCTGGAGATGCAGGAATGCTCTTATAACCTTTCCAAGATGAAGACCTTTCTGCTCCTGAGACCCTGGTTCCCTCAATGAAGGGGAGCCACTGTTAAGCCCCATTTAGACATAGTGTGTATGGCGCAAGGGCTGAGTTAGGTCTCACGTTCACACAGGAATACAGGAACCCTGAACTGAGACACTCATCCCATGCCACAATGAAAAGCTGCTCCTTGAGCTTACCTTGAATTTTGCTTAAATGCCACTTCATTCTTCTCTGTTTTCAACATTTCTGCTAAGTAACTTTAAGAAATGTATGGAGAACATAAACCTCCACTTGCAGTTCATGAGCAAAAAACAGGAAAATAATGTTACCAATTCCTCAGGCTGAATCCAACACCCTGAAATACTTTGAGATTCCTTGCTGTTAATAAAGAAATGAAGGGGAACTAACGCTGCTCATTCCTTTTCCAGCCAGAGTGCATACATGCACTGGAAACCTCTATGATGATCTGTTTTCCAATCAGCCAATATATAAAGTGTATATTATGATTTTGTTGTTATTATACAACACAGAAGTTATTAGAAATGGGGGAGAGAGTCATAAGGCATCACTTCTATGACACAATTAGAATCAGAATATTTGAAGGCTTGAAACAAGGTTTACAGGGGGAAAAATTCCAAAGTGTTGACAGAACTAAGTGAGATACAGAAGAATAACAGCCAATGCCCATGTGACTTAAATATTCATTATTATTATGGGAATACTGAAAGCCCTGGGAAACAAGAAATTTGTGTTCAGCACAATTTAGGAATAGCCACTGAATGTCACAGGTCAAGGTGGTCTTCACCAGGAAGGAAGGAAAGCTTTCAAATATAAGTGAGACATCCTGAAGACACATCAGGAAGGGCCCAGATGATGCTCAGGGTGAGCCCAGCTTAAGCTGAGCCAACCTGTCACAGCTGTGGTTCAAATTGAGACTAGGTAGATGCACTGAAACTTTAGCAAAGACAATCTGGACAGTCTTTGGACCAATGCTGTGGCAAGGTCCCATAAGGTCACTGAAGTTATTGCTTTACAATAGCTTCTGTGTAAGTGCAAGCTCCTAATTAATTGCTTAATTAGTTGTAGTCTGTAGAAACCTGCTCAGAACAACGCCATCTGTGCGACAAGGTCAAGGAATGAGGACACATTCAGCACAATTACTGAGTGTGGTGTCTTGAATGAAATCCAGAAATCCCAGTCTGGGACAATTACTATTTAAATTAGTTCAAAGGCCCACATGTCTCTGGACACCAAATCCCATTTCCTGGGTTATCACACCTGGGAGGATTTGGAAGTTACTCTGTCTGCCATTATCAACCAACCTTCAGCTTTTGTGGCATGTCCTTGCCATAGCGAAGGGAAGTACTGGGAACAGCTAAAAGGCTCTGAACCGTGGACAGGAATTCTCCACCAACTTTTGGTCCCCATTGTGAAGAGAGGACATGATTCCTTCCAGAGATCCCCCATCAGATGACTGAGCAACAAAAAGTCCAAATCCCAGCCAGAGGTGGCTCCCTGAACAGACCTGGGAAGAAAAGATTTGGTCTTTCCTGCTCCCACCATCACATTTCTATACCTCTTGCTAGAGACAGTAGCCATAAGGAGAGGTCCCTTGTGGTGATACCCCTCATGATGCTGGGATGGACACTAACACCCATTGGCCCTCTTTGGGACTGGGGCCTGGGAATTCTGGGTAACAGCTGGTTTGAATTGCATCCTTTCTCCTGGACTTCATGATGGCAAAGTACTCACTCCAAGGAAGGCAGGATGAGGAACGTGGTCGAGCAGGGATTGCCAATTCCATCTCACCGGCTCAATGCTGTGACCTCTCTTCTTTTATCCCTGGCCTCCCTCACCCTCTTGGAGGAAGCTGAGTCCCTCTGTGAACACACATGACTTGCGTTCACCCAAGCAACCACGACTCTTTCACGCTTCTTGGAAATAACACAAGAAATGCCAAGATGTGGAAATGTCATTCATTACTCATTGCTCATCGTGCCCCATAATGACTGTATTTTAATACTAAACTGGCACAGGGGAAGGGAGAAGAAAGATTCTCACAATATGAAAATGTTGATGTTTTTTCCCCCCAAGCACATAAAATACTACATTAGTTTTATTACCAACAGTACATTAAGACCATGTGTCTTGATAGGTGCATTTTAATGTCCTGCCTATCTCTCTGGATACAGCTGGAGGCAAAGCATCCAGCAAATGCTATTGTTTAGACTAGGAAACGGTGTTTGGGAACAATGCAATAATATTAGATAATTAACTAATCTTTCACTTCTTAGGGAAAGATTTCAACCATTTTAGGCACAAATGAAACAAGGGCTGGAAACAGGGTACCACAGAGACTGGTAAGAGGTAGGGTAAAGACTGTTACAGATTGAGGCCAGAGCTATTGAAGGAGGAGAGTACCTGTATATCTGTATGCCCCTGGCAGCCCAAATTTCTAGTGGCTGCCCCAGGGAAGCTGTTGCTGCTGGGCTCAATATTTTGTCCAGAGTCATGGGAACAAAGTGCAATCTCTCCATCTACTTTAATGGGACAGGTTTATTTTTTGTTGGTCTTGTTGGCTCTCAAGCTTTTTGGCTGGCACAGAGCCTAACCTTACAGAGGTCCCCCTGGACACTACGACTAGCAACAGAAATCTGTCTTTTACTATGCTGCCTTCCAGGGTCCCATGATATGACTTCTCTATCTGTTTTAGTTTTCACTTGAAGAAGCCCTTGCACTCAGTGGGAAAGTCTGTAGGCTTACTGCAGCCATAGCAACCATTTGCCCTGGAGGAAAACCTCAGCGCATAACCACTGGGGAGGTGCATGCTGCTCAGGCACAACAGCTGAAAATGGAGAGTCTTCTTCCTTCCTATCTCAGCTATTGTATCGGTTTATACAACAGCTGTGTTCCTTTCCCAGGTTCTGCCTTGCAGTGGGTCCTGAGACTCATCTATTTTGATACAACGGATAATCCAGTATTTATTTTAGGCTGAAGAACATAGTCATTACTCGTGAAAATGCAGTGCCCAGTTTTAGATAGAAACTGCACAGCTGCAGGTATGTCCTAGTCCCTTCCTTTTCAGCTGGTTCTTGTAGTTCATCCCAAAATAAATACATAAAATCTTTTCTGCTGCTGGGAAGTCAGTCAATTCAATGAGGAGTTACAATTGTCTGGCAGGCTTCTTTGGGTGCCTAGATCATGAGACTCAAGTCTTCACTTCAAAGTGTTTTTCTGCAGCACATTTGAGATATGTAGATTGTAATCAGAAGTGATCAATTCACTTTGCTGTGCATCCAAAAAAAGTAGTAATTCAGTAGCCCTCACCAGAACAGCTGCTGAGAGATAGCAAGCTGTATATTCAAGATTAGAATATAGCCCTGGGTCTCTGGTACATGATGTTGATCTCTGAGAAGAAGAAAAAAAATACCTGAGTATTCTGCAGACTGATAAAAGGTTAACCTTAAGTCTTTGCTGTTGAAACATCCGTTCATTTACTGCTGCATACATTAAACTTCAGATGTGCGTGCCTCCTTTCATTTGTTTTTGTTTTGGAAAAGGGTGCTGTCACAGTGCGAGACAAAAGAAAAATCTATTATATAAACAGCACCCAAAGAACTACTCTAGACACACACTCTGTTCTCCTTGCCACAGGAGAATTCAAGGGAGATCATTTACCACCTTGGATGTGAGGAGCTTCATCACGTCACCAGGCTTCTGAAGCAGCCACTGAAGCAGCATCCAAAGCTTTTTGGCTTTTCTGACAACTGAAGCAGACACTGGGATGGCCAGAGCAGGGGGACCGTGTTCCATTGCAAGATCTGCAATGGGTCTCTTCTCACGCCTCTCTCAGCTGGGCGACCTACTAGGGAGGTGCAAAATCATGTGCCCTGTTTTTGCCCTTGGACTGGGAGCATGCTCCTTCCGTGTCCTCTCCTGGAATATAATCCGTYGTGGACACTCTACCTTTGCAGATGTGAAAAATCAAGTATTTAGCTGGGACATGTGAGGATTACTAACAAAAGCCCCTCCGTGTCCCTGCTAACAAAATGCATCCTTGCTGTCTATGCTAAAAAACACCAAAAAACCACTGCCTAAGATTAAAAAGTTGTTTAAACTTAGTGAGAATTGCCTAAATGTTAGGGGGCCTGAACCCCCGATCAATTGCTGTGGAAGATTTATTACCCTACTCTTCAGATGCCTACACCAGACAGGCCTCTGAACGATTTTGTGAATACTACAGACACACCAAGCTTAGTGGCAGGCATGCAAGTAACCTGTTGAAGGTGCGTTATTCTGCACTGAAACAATCCTCGCTGTCTCGTAAGCCTGTAAAATAATGAGCCAATCAATGAGCAACAAAAAGTAACAGCAGGACGAAAAGAGGATGCCAGGAGGGAATAATGTTTTATACCCTTGGAGCATGACTATGTTGATACGTCTCTGGGCTCTGGCTGGCTCAGCGTAATGTATGAGGCATAAATGTCTGACACAGAACAATTCATGTACAAAGTTTGCCATTGTGCAGGATGTTCTTGCTAATAAAAGAGACCCCCCATCTCCTCAAACATTTCGAGTTGGTCTCTCCTCTGTCCCAAAAATTCCTTGTAATTAAACACCTGCATAATGAATTAAACTCTCCAGGGAATGTTATTTGCGAGCTACCTTTCCAATTATTTAAAATTAGCTTAAGGGCTAAAGCAATCAGGCCATTCATTAATCTAATCCCTTTTTGTAGCTGTAGTTCATGACTTGGAAATGTGACCACAAGATCAAAAGGACAAAGAGGAACAAAGAGGAAATTATACAAGACACTTATAAAGTTCCCTGACCCAAGACCTCACCCACAGCGCACCGAAACCAGCAGCTGCTGACACACAACGCACCTTAAATGGCCATTGTCTTGTGTGCACAAACATCTCTCTTCTCAGGAGACGTATACCCCGAAGGGAAAAGTAGGCATGAGCAAAGTCTACCCACGCTTAAACCGCTGGCTGGGAGCCAGCTCCCGCCTGGAAAGCAGAGAATTAGAGGTGCTGGTAGTTAATAAACCCCACTTCAGAGTGGCTATCACAGTCTGAGGCAGACCCTGGGGAATCAAAGGGCCATGAGACATCCTCTGCCACTCCGTCCAGGACTAGGCTTTCCCTTTCCTCTGAAAGGAGCAGAAGTTGCAAACCTTGAATGTACTGAACCATGTCACAAGCTCTTTGCAAAGCCAAGGAATGTCATGCAAATGTCTCTAATCAGGGACCAGAGACATCCATTTCAGAGTTGCTCTTCCAAGAACAGGAGATCCAGTACTCTCACACAGTGACATATGTTCCTGGCTGTCTCAGTACATAGTTTCTCTCTGTATCACGGTTGAGAACAGCAGCCATGTTATTTTATGCTGGCACGGGCTGTGCTGTTCAGTATTCACTACCATCCTCTGCCCAGCAAATCTGCCATCTGCCTGATGGGAGCAAGGGGAGGAGTGTGGACAGGCAGCCAGCAGCAACGTTCTGCAGACCAGCCCTTGTGAATACAGCCTTGTCCGTGCCCTGGCCATGCACATGCTCTGCACGCCCCATGGGCTCTGCTGGCCTGAGGCATTATCCTCTGAGCATTTGCCTTTCACTCTGAGCCTGCACAGAGACACTCGGTGTCAAGGGAGAGCTCCAGCCCCACACAAAGCTGTCCTAGTTAGGACAGAGATTATCATACCAATCTATTCAGTGCCCATAGCTGCAACCACCTGCCTCATGAACATGCCCACGTGTGAGCCACAATGGCAGAGAAAGCCCCTTGCAGTATTCATACAATCTTACATTTAATCCTTCTTAACAGGGGAAATCTCTAACCTGCCTTTCTTTAAGCAAGACCTACCTGGAGGAGTAAGCTGGCCCTGCCCAAGCTATTGCATCCCATGCCATGCTCCTAAATTAACTCTGGTCATCACAGCCTCTCTCCACTCTCAGTTTCCCCATCCAACACAGCATATTACCCTCTCCTTGATGCCCTTTATTCCTCCTCAGAAAGGCTGAGGGATCCTCACTCTCGCTACTGGGCAGATTGGGTGCCCGAGCCCAGGTACTGGAGGGATCCACATTGCACAGATGTGTGTATATATATGTGTAGACAGATAGATAGATATTCTCACTAGTGGACCTCCATCCTGCTCAGACAGAGAGAGGAGCAGGATGAGGCTGCTGGTGCTGTCTGCGTTTGTTGAGTGCTCTGAGTGTCCTTCTGTGATCTATGTGGCCAGCCATGTATATATGTAAATACATGGCGTACATGGTGTATTTGTGTGCTCCGTGTGTGTGTGCTTCCCGGGAGTGCATCTTCAGCCTTGCTGCTGGTTGGACCTGCAGGCATGGAGCGGCAGCAGCTTCACCGCTCTCGGGCTGCTAGATGTGGCGTGACATAGTTTCCTCTAACAGACTCTACCTCTGTGTCTAATGAACATGCATGGTCAACAGTTTACTGGGCTTGTGTCTGTTGCTCACGGATGGACTCATACTGCTCAGCCCAGGGAGACCAGTGTGCACAGCACTGCTCCCTCCCCCAGGGGCAGACCCACCTCCAGGTTAGTATCAGTTTTGTCTACAGACCTGCCAAGGTCACATGCAGGCAGCCCCTGCCCCAGCCCCCTGAGTGGACAAGGTGTGAAAGTCATCAGCTAAAAGTGATCTGCATAGACCATTCTCCTCAGACCTAGGCTTTAGTATAGATGCAAGTCAAAGCACAAGATATGTATGTCTGAAGAGCCATATGCAAGTACAAGACAGTTGTCTTGTGGTAGCTAAAATGATGGTGTAATTCGATGATCTTGAAGTGCTTATCCTTGCAAGTTCTGTCTTTTAACAGGAGTGCACACATACGCACTCAGAGACAGTTTGCAAGCAGAGGTGTATGAGCAGTTTGCAAGCAATGTTCACCCTACATTTCCTCATATAAAACCTTGTTTTCAATGGTTTCAAACTCTGCCAAACTTCAGGCCTGAAATCTACCATGCCAGTCCTCCACAGCTATTTCTGTGTTACGAATGTGGCTGGAAGAACTCATCTCTTTCTTAAGGTGATCACTGAGGAAAAGTCCCAGAGCATACAGCTCGTCCCAGCAAGAAGCTGAGCCCTGTGACACAAGGGTCGGAGAGCCATAGGCACCTAGAGGTGAAGTCATGTAAGTATGGACTGCCCCAGCATCGACCCTCTGTGTGAGTCCCTGGCTTAGTCCCCTCCTCCGTAAGACATAGTTGGCAAAGCCAGATCTTCCACACAGAAGTGAGTGGAGAGGGAGTGATTTCCACCAGCTGAAGAGTTGGCATGTCAAGAAATAATAAATATTAACTAAACAGAATCTATATTCATTAGGTATTAAGATTGAAACAGGCTCAGAGGAACCCATAGGTCATGGTGTCTGCCATCTACCTTGCAGCTTGGACACAGCCCGGTGAGCGGTGGACCTCCCATGGCTGGGGCTCTCACACAAGAACAATGGCCATACTGTTGGCCCTTGGCCACCTCAGCAAGACACTGGCACAGAGCTCTGCTGGGAGTATTTCTGCCACAAAACTCCTTAGCAGCTCCATGTGACGAGGAACTCATTTTGACTTGAGTCATTCCTGACACAAGAGGGTTTAGTTGTCCGGAGGTTTTATTCATAACCTTTTACAGCTCAAAGACTACAAAACTTCATCAGAAGGGTGCCTGCATGTGCCTGCACTCACATGCACACACAGAGCCAGATGGAGAAGGCAGAGATTTGCTTTTCAAATGATCAGCACAGACAGCTCAATGCCTTGCGTGACCAATGGCAGAGATGGGGCTGGGTAGCCCCAGAACACACCCGGTACCCTACATCCAAGCTGTGTGACCTGAAGCAACAGCCCAGCTTCATCTCAGGGATTGTGTGATTTGGTATCCTGGTCCAAGGCACCAAAAAAAAGGACTTTTTCATATTATATTTAAGGAGGTTAAAGCTCATCTTCTTTTGACAGTCAGCTCTTTTGTAAAAGCTACACGATGCAGTGCTGAAAAATCAACAACCTCTCTTGAAAATGCAAAAGCCCGCTGTCTGCTTTGCTAGCATTGCTTCAGCAATGCTGACCAGCACATCCTGCAAGTATACAGCTTGGCCTGTTACTGCACATATAACAAGTAAAGAAAAATACTCCAGGTTTTAGGTTTTGCCTCCGCCTTTTCATCTCAAATACAAGGGGATGCAGCATCACCAGTACAAACATACGCTCATGGCTGTGCATGTCAACTTCTTTATAATCTGTATAATCTTTATAATCTGTTATATTCTGTTTTCTGATGGAGAAAAGTGGGGCAGAGAGGAAAAAAAAGAGGGTGGGCTGGTAGAGCATGGAAAGGTCTTACCAGCACCACCAGCCAGTTTGGTGGAGTGTAGCACATCACACCGCTGTCCCGTCTCATGGTTTTCCCAGTTGAGATGGGGACTATGAGCCACATTTCTAATGAATAAACAACAGATAACACCTGGCTTTTATTTCCCTGTCCTTTTCAGCAGTGGCTAGATGTCAAAATCTGATGCAGAAAAGCAAAGAAAGTGAAATACATTCACGTGTGCTGAGCACCTAATCTCTGGTCTCTGATAAACGTTAAGTTCATACTGTCTTCTCCCTCCCAGTGGGGACACAAACATTATCTCTCTCTTCTCCCCGGTGACCACTGAAACGTGACAAAATACCGTTTTTTTCAAAGCCTCTATCTCTGAAAACTGGATAGAAAGTAACCAAACGGTTCAGAAGTTATCATGAAGAAAAACAAGCTACTCCTTTGCCTGATCATGTATGCCTCATGTCTGTATGAAAACCGGAGAAAATCCTTTTACCCAGTGCGCAGTCCCTACTTTTCTTTAAAGACAATCCGAGCAATGGTATTTGGAGCTGTGCCCACTCAAGCAGTCCATGGGCTGGGGAAATAATTACAGAGCCGTGCATCCCTCGATCACTGTGTGAGGGAGGTAATTACGGCACGGACTAAGCGCAGCAGACGGGAAGCGATTGCTCTCGTGCGCTTGGATTGCAGTCTGCTGCCTGGCAGGTCTCATGTGCTGCCAGGGAGGAAAGCGGGTTTGGAGRCTATTTGAGCACCTAAGCATGCAGAGAAGTGTCCAGTGGGATTTTTCAGGTGTATGTCTATGCCAGCCTGACGCGGCTCGATGGAGGTTGCACGGAAGCTGGATAGAGGCGTTATACATACTCTTGTTTCTGTCTGGCCCAGCTGGCATCTCTCAGATGCTTTGGTGGGGACTTACTGCGGGTGAAGGGCTCCACATGACCACCCACGTCCCACAAGAGCGCAGGTACAAAGTGAAGCTTATTCACACCAGCACAGACTTAGGTCTCCGATAATGAATTTCTTTTTACAGGAGGGAAAGAAATGTGTGCCACAGTATTGCTCTCTTTCCTAAAAATAAACGCAGGGAGAAAAAGAGGATTCAGACAAAAACACCTTGCAGGTTTATCAACCCCCACCAAGCAGAAATCCTGACAGGCCCCAATAAATTGTCTGATAGGTTTAATGGTAACCTTGACAAGACAAAAAGATCTTTTTTTAACTTCTTTCTCTGACTTACGAAGATTCAGACTTGCCTACAATCTACAAAGCTAAAAACTTCTGTAAAAATGAAAACTGAGGTACCTGCATGACTCCAGAGGGTGAAGATTTATGAAAAAATAAACATAATGAGTTTTTTTTGATCAGACACTGTTTGTGGAGGAGAGTTTTATGGTGAAAGGCATATGACATTTACATTCTCCTTTGCAAAGGCTTCTCTGCAAACTGCACGAAAACCCCTCTGACTGAGCCCTTCAGACTCAGCTATAAGCTGTTAGGAAAGCAGCTAATCCAAAAAATTGCAAGCATAAAAACTCATCTGCCCCGTTTGTAGAAAAGTGGAAAATTAGCCAATAAACACTGTCTACTGTTAAAAATCAGAGTACTCAGAGACGTTATCCCTCCTGAGAGGTTACCCTAAAGCAGTGGCCTCTGGACAGGTCACCTGAATGGCTCATGTGCGCAAAGCCCCTGTAGCTCAGCTGAGACCGCTCYGGCGAGACAGGGATCTGGACACCACTTAGCGTGATGCCAGCGTGACCGGGAGGATACCTTGTGCCTGTGAGGCAATGGGAGTCACATCCCGATCTTATGGTCCGAAGAAGCAAGCATGATGGAAGACGGGATACATGGGAAGAAAATGGCCCAGTCCTGACAGCGATTTACGGGTAGCTGAGAGAGAGAGCAGGACTTGGCAGCCACAAGCAGTGGGTGTATGTCTCTTGTGGGAAGGAAAACACAGATCAAAACAGAAGCAAGTAAATGAGCAAGTATACAACACAGTGATGGTCTTAGGCTCTCTGTTTTACTGAGGGAAGATGCAAAGCAGTGACTTTCAACATTACTTGGGATAGGAAGATCACCAGGCGATGCCCTACTCGTGAAAATCGAATATCCCAATGGAAAGGAATTGTTTTTGCTTTCATAGAGTGCATTTCTGAATCCACTGCTCCTCCCTACTGGCTCAGCYCAACCTGATGCACATCTTCGTTTCCACCATGCAGGCAGACCCTGCACAGCTGCACTGTTCGATACAGATGGCCTCCAAGAAGCCCTAAGTCAGCAGCACATTGGCAAGAGCCTTGGTGGAAAAACTAAGTCRCACACAGAGCAGAAATAGTCCCTGCAAGGAAGCACATTGCTTTTATGGAGCACAGGGAAAAATAATCTTCCTGTTTGTAAAGAGCATCTCTGAAACCTTACAACATTGATCCTTGTATAATTCTTTTGCACCATGACATAGACATATACAGCRTAAAATTACTGCCAGGTGCTGCAGGAATAAACTGAGAGCACCTGTCCCTTTGCACTGAGCTGCACTGCAAATATATCTTCTGCGAATCAGGCCTTCATCTGTAAATGCATTGCACACCTAAAGGAGACAAGGTTTTTAAAAAAAGTTCACCACAAGTGCTAAATTCTGGCACAAAGAATTCGTCCACCACCTTTGAAGTTCCTATGCTGTTACAATTTTTTCCCAGACTGGGCCTTGTTAGTAGAACTACCCAGCAGACTTTTGAAAACAGGCAATTTTCAAAAGCTCAAGCAACTGCAAAAAAAGGTTTGAATGCAAGTGCCAAGTTTTGATCTTTAGTTATAGTTCTGACTTTTGATAAAGGACGTGGAATGTTAGACTACCCTTTTGTATTAACAAGAGATCTCAAATGTTATTCAGGAGTTTAAGTTAAAAGACCTACATAAATAGAAACCACATGCTAATAGGATGTAATGTTTTACTAATGTTTTACTACCTCACATATAAAACATCATTCTGAATGGTTTATGCTCCAAAGTATGAGTCAATACCACTGTTGGTATTAGCGTAGCTAGGTGCAGGATTTCAGTGGTTTATACCAGCTATTTTAGCCAGTTCTCAGCCATGGAAGGTTTTGGCCTTAATTTGAGCTTAATTTTTCCACTGGAAAATGCCAATTTGTTGGACGTGGGGTTTTGCAGAAGTGCCAGTTTCAGTGAAGGYTGGTGGTTTCTCAGGGCGTGCTGGAGAGGAGGGCAGGCAGTGATGGTACCTGCCTGGGAACTCAGGGAGCAGACAGACTGACGTGCCTGTGCTGGACTGGGACGAGCAGGGAACTTGAACACCTTTCTGCGAGAGATTTGGGAGAGGAGTTTTCAGCTGATTCAGCTGTTGGAGAGAGCTGAGAGGAGAGATGGGAGGAAAGGAGCATGCAGGGGTGGCGTTATTATTATTACCATTTTTTAGTGGGGAGAGAAGAAAAAATTTCTACTTCCAACGCAAAAACAAAAAGCAGAAGTCAAAATTCCTCAGAAACACAGTCCTTCATCCAGCTGGATTTAGCCACAGCTTGCCTTGGTGAATCCAAGGGGTCAATTAACAAAGATTAACTTACTGCCTCTCAACCCAATAAAAGCAAAGCACCTGCCTGACCTTTCTTGCTGACAGCTCCTAGTTTTAGGCAGTCACATTCAGCAGTTCCCCATCATTATGCTAAACCAAACCAACACCAAAGTTTCCATTTTCCAGGACCTAAATCCTTCAGCACAATATCATCATCTTCTGCTGCCTTCGCGTAAACTTTTCCACCTTCCTTATGCTCCTATTGAGGTAGTAGGGTCTTATGGATTCATGCTGGCCCCTGGGATCCATTCACAGCTATTGTGGATGCCCTGTCCTTTGTACACTGGCTCTCAGCACATTTAGTTTCTCAGCCTTACTGCTTTTTCGTACTTAATTATGTTGTTTATTTTGCATTTATTGGACTTTGCTGTGCTTTTATTGCTTAGATAAAACTAGCTAGCATCCCCAGGCCTCCTGAAGGAACGCTACCGCAGGAAATTAATGAATGTGCTATTTTCCCCAGCACAGAGCAAACACGCTGCTAATAGTGACAAACTCTCAACCCTTCCTTGTCTGCAATATTGGTGAAAAATCCTGCCTAGTCCATGCGTGTGAAGAGACGTGGCCATCGAAACTGCTGATGAATAGCTCTGCCTGAAGGACCAAACGGCAGGATACTAAAGCGCGTGTGGATCCCACCCGATGCTTTACTTTTTGCTGTCATCATCATCAGGCAAATCCCTGGACCCAAACTTGAGAAATTATTAGCACTCAAACAAGGAAACTTGTTATTTTCCACTGGACAAACTTTAATTGTCTCAGAGGCTTCCAAGTTCAATGACAGACACTTCATTTAAAACAAAAAATAGTAGTGCTGTATCTCCTTCTTTGATATTGAAGACCAGGATTCTTCAGATCTGAAGTGCCTGCTCTGGCTTGACAAATACCCAGCGCTGGTAGATGTTTAGAGCAGGCAGATTAGAAAGACAGGTGAGAGGGTGAATGATTTTGGTGCTGTGGAGTACAGACTGTAGTTTGCAATAGGCATTGCTACCACCAGCAGATAGAAATATAAGCGAACRTTTCCTTGCAGTCACTGATGAGACTTCCAGTGGACTCCTTTTCTGTCACGKTACATTATCTGCCATGCTGGGAAACTCAATAATTACTCTGCAGGCACTTATGAAGACATACTTGTCGAAACAAATGATGGGGCATGAGGTGATTGTTAGGCACAGGCTGGAAACCAGCAAGCCCGTCTCATGAAAGAAACAAACTAGAACACTGTCRCTTCTCTGGTAAAAAATATTTCCATATTAAAATTGGACAAGAAGAACAGACTGAGCAATTTTTCAGGGGGAAAGGAAATGGTTCCTGGAAAGCAAATTCCCTTCTGCAGAACAGAAATTATTCTTCTGCTCCTGGAAGGATATTACCTGGTTTGCTTTTCCAGATGATCAGCTTGGGAACCAATAGATCAGTTTTCCCAATGGGAAATCCAAGTGTTTGAGATAGCAAGGGTGTTTTCCACTCGAAAGTCATGTCCACAGAAAATCCCTAGCTGGACATTGTATAACCTGACATGGAACCTGACCGTTGTCAACTAAAACCTAAAATATTTTGTAGACTCCTCCCTCAGTAAAATACCTCACAAGACAACCACCACTATCACAGAGACATATCAAGGTGGGGAACACACCTGTTTAACCACCTCCCACTACCCTGGAGAATGTCTTGCCCACATTTGGGTCTTGGTGAACTTTCCTTGCTGGTGTGGGGATCCATCTACTCCATGGATGCAAAACTCTGAATTAGCAGGAGACGTTTTAACATTACCTCATGAGACAGGTAAAAGGCAGCGATTCCCAATGGCCAGAAGCAGCAGAGCATGGAGAACACAGTGAGGCCAAGATGATCTCTCGGTGGCATCATCAGGAAATTGTCTTCGCTTTCAGTGTCACTTGAGTAATCGCTCTGGAACAGCAAGAGAGAGAAATGTAGAGGTGCTGGTTAATGATATCATTATTTATCCTCTGTCATGGGCCAAGGCTGTGATCATCTGCCCGTAAAACTCYCCCCACTCATGCCAGGGCAATTCCTCAACATCAAGACAGGCCTCCAGCGCTCATGGTAGAAGGCTTCTGGTGACCTACGCTGGGGTCTCTACCATGCAGAGGTCTCTAGACAGGACCAGCTCTGGGGGCACTTGTACCCTATTCATCAGGGCCCCTGCACCCATTCTGCTCTGCTGTGGCTCCACAGCGACAGGACCACAGGAGTTAGCCTGCCCTCCTGCAGTGTCCACACCAGCCCGTGGCATCCTTCAGACGGACTTCAGGATTGGGACTGTGGCTGTGGCACATCTCCCTCCCTGCCCTCTGAAAGGCTTACCGGGGCACTAACCCCCTGTTTTAGCAGTGCCCCAAAGGGAGGCTGAGAGACCCGAACCCTTATGTCTGCACCAAAATCAAACAGGAGAGAAGTGGGAGCACAGCTCAGAGGAAGGGTTATCTCTGCAAGTTGCAGGTGGGACTGCAGCTGCCCTGTCAGCACCAACGCCTGGGGAAGCCACCCCAGCCAGCATCGCAAAGTCAGCCCTCTTTTTCTCTCCTACTGCACGCACAGCACTGGCTAGGAGGTGTCCTCCTTATGAACACCAGGGGAATCTCCATTCCCCAACTATGTCACAGCCTCCATCACTATTGCATGAACTTGAAAGCAAGAAATGAGAAATGACAAGAGATTTTGGAATCACTGCAGGGAGCTGAAAAGGGCCCATTTTACATGTTCATCTTTCATGAATGAAAGAAAGCAACTGTCTAGCCAGACAAACCAGGGTGAACCTGGGTGGGTTGGCACTTCGGAAACATAATATCACATATCTAATGCAGAAGGAGCTGTAAGCATTGGGTGCTCTGCATCTCCCAACTCAAATGCCAGTCTTCTGGAAGGTCACTGCTCAGGTGGCCAGGAGAATGTCAGATATAGCAAAAGCTGAAAGAGAAAAAAGCATGAGTTGCTCCAGCAGCAGTGGGATGCTGCCAGATTTACAGTGTGTAGGCAGAAGCACCTGCCCATGCATGTTTCTTAGATGCCTCATGGTCAAGCTACAGCAACCCTGACCTAGCAAAAGTTTCCTTCATGGTGATTACTAGGACTGGTCCACAGGGACCTCACTGCCCCACTGCTGAGCGAGTACAATTCTCCAGCAGAGCAGGAGTGGAAGAGAGCCTGCTCTCTGGTGGCTTCCTCCTCGCCTGCAGGGAGTCCACATGCAACAATAGGCACCAAGGCTGTGGTTATTCCAGGCTTTGGAGTTACAGCTTTGGTGCAAGAAGGGTCCTGCAAAGCTTTTTAACTCACACTGGGAGCACCTCCAGCCTGAGATGAGGTGGCCAAAAATCTTCTCAAAAAACCCTTTTGCAGTTTCATGTTCTTCACTGATTGTAGGAGAAATGCTGTGTAAAATCTCACTGAAAGGAAGACATCTGCGACACGTTTAGAAACTCACCCTTTTGGGCATGGTTTTTGTGTCCCTCTCAGCAGYCTGTTCAGGAATTTTTGGCCTTTGGGCCAAAACAACTGCTAAAGTGACATTGCTCTACCAGTGAGCTCTGAGAAATTCTTGAAAAGGCTGCTAAGTGTGCAAGACAAGAAAATGAACCCATGTGCAAGAAGGTAAGTTTCTAAACATGCTACTAGTGAGCCACAACTCAGAAGAACCTAGGAAATGCTGGCAGCCTAATGATATTTGAAAGACTTGGCACTGGGCAAAGGGATTGTCTCCCAAGCTGACCCATTTGGGGAACCCACCAGGTGACATGACCCATCACCTGCTAACACGGAGAGTCTGCTTTGACAGATATTGCTGCCAAGCACCTGCCACAGACCAGAGGGGCCTGGGAGAGAGAGGTGGGGGGGACCAGACAGGTCCCACGCACTGAGATTGTGTGGTGCACGTGAACACCAGCATGCAGAGCACCCCCAGCCTGTGTCGGGAGTCTTGATGCCTCAGCAGAAGTGACAAAGCTCCATTTGGCACAAACTCAATAAAATCCCACTTCTGAAGGGACACCTGCTGATGCTCGTGTACAGTGTTTGAGCTTGGTGACTTCCCTTTCTGCTTTAATTTTCAGAACAGGCCATGTAAGTCATTTTTAATACCAATAATCTTTCCTTTCATGAGTAAGAGAAGAGAGGGAGAGGGAGGAAATCCACAACATTGCTGAAACGGTCTCTTGAAACAGTGCCCTTCCCTGAACTTCATGACAGGTAAGATACAAAAACAAAAATGCTTTTGATTTCCCAGTTCTTGTCTGAGTAGTGTGCTGGCATTGTATCTGTGGAGACTACCTGTCAGATATTTCAAATTGCCTTTTCTTGCAGATGAAGATGAAATGGGGCAAAGGTTCTCTAGATAACTTTGATCAAGTGCTGAACCACAAAATTATCAGTTATGCTGCTTTCCAAAAAGACTAACCATTCTCAGGGTGGTGGCATCACAACATCTCAGAGAGCTTCCATGCCAACTGGAGAGGTGGCTGTTAGATTGCAAGACAATAATTGTGGAAGTTTTCTTAGTTATGCTAACATAAAAACCTTACTGGGGAAGATTAAGTCACTATAGGATCATACTAATTGAACAGTAGAGTTATACTGTGAATGCCATTTTGACAGGCGAAGTCCCTGTAGTACACACTGGATCAGATGACCTGACTGTCAATCACCAAGAGTGACAGAATAATTCTGATCAGAAAGCCCTGACCATGTAGTCCAGATATAAACCAGAAGGGTGAAAAAAAAAAAAAAGTCATAAATCACACAAAGAAATCCAACAGCAAAAGGTATCTCTTACCCCTTCCAGCTAAACACTCATTTCTCCAAGCAAACCTTCCTCCCTAATGTTCTCTCTCTTACAACATGATACCCAGCTTTTGACGATTTGGCTACCTAGCTGGCTGTCTTCACTTGTTCCTGGTTCTGCAAGAGCTGCACCCTGACACTGGAGGAGCTGCACATTAGGGGTGCAGAATTACTTTCACCAATTACAGTCACTCCAGGTTAGCAGACTAATCCTGCATAATCACTAAAATTCTTGTCCACAGCACTGCTCCTTTCATGTTTAACAGTTTTTTTATAAATTTACATGGAACTTTTCACAATTACATCATAATTTCACTAATCTGACTGAAAGCTTTTAACTCTTGCAGAAGTTAGGGAATAGCATAACTAATTTTCAAGGTTTGGGTGGTGAGCAAGACTGCACAGACGAACTTTGCTTTAGTTAATGTTAAGCTAGATGAGTTTAAGCAATCTGAAACATCAAACTATCAGGTCTTTCTTTCTACAGGTGTACCACCAGTGTATCCTCCAACCAAATAATAAGCAATCAAAAGACAACTTGTGCAACCATTAAAAAAAATACCTGGCAAAGAGCATCCCTTTCTTGGTTGAGATATTCTGTTCATCAGCAGAGCAAAGATCCCTAACAGTTACTCTCCTAACAACTCGCAGTTACTCCAGGCTTTTTGTTGAGGTGGTAAAGACACAATCGAGTTATCCTCTTTGAAAAGAGCTCTTCTATCCTGTCAGTCAGATGACATCACTGTCTTCATGATGCTAGAAAAAATCTTAGGATGAAACAAGGCAAAATACATCCTGATGCAGCTGCAACCACCTAAGTGACAAGAGACAAGAGGATGACGGGGTGCCAAGGACCAGCAGCAGCAGCAGCTGACAGTCTCCTCAGGACGTTGAGGGATTCACTCCTTTTCAGACATGACATCTGGTTCCAGCAGTTTCCACTGCAATTGCACAACCGCTTCTAACCACAACGCACAGAGAATATTTACAGAAGGCAGCGCCTTTCCAATGCAAGTCAGGCTCTGTCTCGAAGACACATTTTTGTGCTTTAACGTGAAAGATGTAATCTTAGCAAGGTCCACAGTCCTTCCTCTTGCCAAGTGAGCTGCGCTCTCTGCAGCCCATGCAAAGTGTTGCTGTGAGAACAGATACCTGTGCAAATGGCCCTGTAGCAGAAATGACACATCTCTGAAATTACTGAGCACCCAGTATTTCCTGCTTCCAATGGATCCTTTGTCGCAAAAGCAGTTATTACAATGACAACAACCCTCCTCATCCTCGCTGATTACTGCTGCGTGTCCCTCACCAACACACTTGGAGTTCAGCTGAGAAGACAGCACAGGATAAAGAAATCTCAGTCTCAGTTCATCCACCAGCCTTTTTGTGGCTGTTATGAGGAAGAGGTGACCTCAGGAATGCAGGCAAGACTGGAGTTACCAGGAGATCAGGCCCCAGAGGACATCTCCTCAGAGCATGAATTCCTGCAGAAAGCACAGTGCCTTGCCCAGATGAATTTTACACTGAATGACAAAGAAACCAAGCAGCTCCTTTCCCTTTCCCTTCCCTTCCCTTCCCTTCCCTTCCCTTCCCTTCCCTTCCCTTCCCTTCCCTTCCTTTCCCTTCCCTTTCTTCTCCTTTCCCTTCCTCTCCTTTCCTCCCCTTTCCTTTCCCTTTCCTTTCCTCT
>JAYKAV010001676.1:72533-134852 GCA_035582835.1 Phoebastria nigripes
CTGCGGGAAAAGGACCTGAAGACAATGGCCTGTTTCCCCAGAGGACTAGGTGACACCATCAGAGGGAAGGCTTTCACTGGGTGAACCAGCTGGGATGCCCCGACACAAGCTCTTCGACTCTGTCTTATTTACGCATGTTTTTCAATGGTGCACATCTCTGCAGCCCTAAAATGCATTAGGCACAAGCGATATGGGCAGGACATAAACTGGATTTCTGCAGAAACTGTGGATGTGACAAAGGATGAAGAGGAGAAATGAACTTTGTTGGGTTAAGGGAGGTGTCTACTTCCCAGACACGGAGTGCGTAGAATTTTGCAGCAGCTGAAATTTGGGTGCTAGACAATCCAACAGGAAACCTTGACCTCTGTATTCAAGGGGACTGCTTCTGACACTTCCCAAATGACCTGCGCAAGAAGTCAGCCTTGAACATAACCACAAATGTGGCCACCCTGGAGACTGATAGGATGTAGCTGAAACATCGATGAATTTTAGTCCGTGAAATTCAACTAGCTGCTTCAGTTGATAGTAATGCTTCCTCAGCAAATGAGTGCAGAAGGGAGGGGAGAGAGAAGAGGATATTTAAGATGGGATACTGAGTCACATAGACACCCCATTCCTGAAAGGACCATGGCTTGGGAGCAGGAATCACCCAGCACAGAGCAAGGCTGTCTGTACACAGAGCTGAATACGGGGTGTGCACTTTGGACTGTGTTTCACGAGGCAGCGACCCTGAGAAGGACCACTAGACCAGAGTGTTCAGTCAAGAGCAAGCTTAAAATAAACCTCCTCTGTGATGCACCACAGGAGGAACGAACGTGATCCATGGAGAGGGAAGGAAAGGTACAGTACTGCAGACACGTACATAATGGGTCCAGTTCTGGTAGCACCGTTTCCCAAATATGTTGGAGAAATCAGGAATCAGAAGGCAGGTACATGTGTCATGCCGCAGAAAATCATCTACACAGGAAGAAAGTAGAGAAGCCAGCTTCACTTGTAAGATAAATTTAAGATGCAATTTCATCACAGTCTGTAAGTGCCTGCATGAGTAGATAATTTCTGATCAGAGACAGCTCTTTCATTCGGCAGAAAAGCAGAAGAAACCCCAGTGACTGAAAGCAGAACAGATGAAGAGCAGACACAAGGTGCAGATTTTTAACAGAGATGGTGATGAACACTTTTCTGCAGTTGTAATGGATTTTCTATTACACGAAGCCCTTTCTTAAATTGAGGCTAGCTATCCCTAAAAGCTATGTGCTTTACCTCAACCGAGACATTATGAGTGAACAGAGGCTCTGCAGACAGCCTGCCGTGAGCTGCCTGCGACATACCGGAGGCTGGACTTGATGGTCACATAGTCCCTTCCAGTATTAAAACGCTAGGCGTGCTGGAGAAATCAGACAACAAGGTCTGCTGTGAACCACAGCTGCTAGCAACCTTTGATGGATATTCAGGAAATAGCCCTTTTGGTATTACTCCTTTTTTCCTTCAAAGCAACCAATTCAGCAATACGCACAGACTGCATACAGAACTAATTTCTGGTATGGCCCTGTGGGATCTGCTTCAAATCCAGATGGTCCAGTGGTCTGTTTTTGACAAAGACCAACACATGATGCAACTATAAGATAATGTGCACTCTGTTTCCCTCCACACAATGCCTGTTTCAGTAACGCAGTTAAACATGATGCCCTATTCTGACCAGCACTCTGCATCCCTTTACCCTTCTGCAAGCAATCTGAGTTCACCTAAATGCAGCAGACATCGAAGGCAGCATGCTGGGTGGTAGCTCTCCCACCAAGGGCTGTAGTTTATTACTGCTCTGCCTCAACACACTTACTTGTCACTGAGCAGCATCTGGCTAATGCTTACTTAAGAGGTGATGTCTCTAAAATCTGTTGCTATCATGGATTCTTTGCCCTGGTGACGTATTATTTATTTATTTTATTTTGCTGGTTTATTTACTTCTTTTTACCATTTGGAATTTTGCAGTTGCTCCCCTTCAATTTTAAAGGTATTTAAAGGATCCATAATCCACTTACCCTGACCTGGTCCAGCTCCTCTTGTTTCCCCAACTCCCAATCTAAATTGCCTTGTCAGTCGAGCAGCCAGCCTCGCAGAATGGGCTCACAGAGGTCTCTCCTTGCTTGGAAAGCTTTTCATATATAACCTTGCAAAACCAAAACGTATCAGGGGCAAAAAATGCAGCTGTCCAAGCCCATTCTTCCTCCTGTACCCCTGGATTTTGATCATCTCCCTTGTGATGTTTTCTAGACACCCACAGCCAGTCTGCCTATAGCTCATCAGTAACTTGCATTCAACACATTGCCACTGGAAGGGGATTACTGCAGACAGCAATAAACAGACCCATACTAAGACAGGTCAGCTGCCACAGTCTCCTAAATCACACTCTTTCTCTGGGAGAGCAGTAATCACAGCCATAAAGTAAATATCCCTAATCTTTGGGTGAGTGACAGGGGCTCCCAAAACCCCTTTGAATTCATGGGGAAGGCACATGTGTATCGCAGCACACTCATGCCTTTGCAGGTGGGCCAGCAGCCACCACAGAGAAGTGACTCTCAGCAGCTTACGCTGTCAGCTGTTGAGAAGGGTGAAGCTGTGGTGAATGCAACGCACTTCATCAATGTTATTCTTCATGGCATGGGGCATCACTTTAAGGCTCCCATGCAGGGAGAGGAAGACCTCCACAGTCTGCAGACACAGAGGTTTCTGCCAGAAGGAGCAGAGCAGGTGGTCCCTGCAGAGCAGATGGTCTCAACACTGCCTGTTGAGGAAGATTAGCGAGATATCCCTCTTCACTGAGCCACTTCAGCAGGAAGAGTAGCAGTACACCGCTCAAGCTGGGGCAGGTGGGGTAGCCCTTCACGATTGTCCTCTTTTTGCTTTCACACAGCTTCCTTTGTGGTGCAGTCCTCAAAGAAGTGTGCCACATCCCCACCTTCTGCAAATGACAGCATGCAGCTCGTCCAGAGCTCCTGCCACTTACAGGCTGGAGCCCAGGGACCTCACTGCATAGCGTCAGTCTGAAAACTCAGGGAAGTGATGATGAGAAAGGGAATCGCTCTGGGCCCTGGCTGCTATTAACAAGATTCATAGCAGGGCACTTGGAGACTGCTGAAGGTGCCTTCCCAGCCATGCTCCCTTCAGCTAGGGCTGGCTAATAAAGGTTAATATCCCTTGGCAGGGCTCAGTATCTCCAGACTCCAGTGGCTTCTCCTTTAAGGGAGAAAAATAAATCAAATGCAAATGAATTGTAATCACTCTTGTAACCTGTTAATAATGTGCCTGTGAATGAATCCAGGGACATAAAGTGTGTCCTATGGGGTCAGGCCAATGGCCCATTGAGCCCCATGCTCTGCCTCTGACAGCAGCAGCAGGACATGACATAAACCTGGACACTTTGCAGTCCATTCCTTGCGCTCCCTCAGCACCCACAACTGTTATGTAAGAGGTATTAGAAAGAAAAGCTTTGCCAATTCCTTTTAATGTCTGTTCATGGATTCCTCATCCATGAATCTGTCTAATCCCTTTTGAACTTGCTGATCCGCCATAACCTCTTGTGGCAGCAAGTCACCAAGTGTTCACTACCCCATGTGTGAACAATGATTTTCTGTTATCTGTGTTAAGCCAATCTCTTACTAGCTCCCTCAAGTGTCCTCTGCATCCTTCACCTTCATGATCTTGTGCAACCGGCTCATACACCCCTTGGCCACCTTCTCTACAAAATAGAGGTCCCAACCTTTCTCAACGCTCCTTGTAAGGAGGCTGCCACTTCCACTTGATCATTTTCTTTGCCCTTTTCTATCTCCACAATGTCCGTAAGAAGTGGGGACCACAATCGCCCACCCCACTTAAGAAAGTGGATTGCACCGAGCTTTAATACAGTGGCAAAATGCTGCCGGCATTCTGTCTTGTTCTCAACACTGCTCTTTAAGATACCCAACATTTTGTTGACTTATTGGCTTGCCCTGCACACTGTTCTGTGGGACTTCACAGCACTGACAATGATTTCTCCATGGTCTCTTTCCTGAGTTGTAGCTCACAGTTACAAGCTCAGCCTTGAGTTCACATGGATTAGATTATTTTTCCATAAAGGTACTAGTTTCCATTTATTTACATTGAAACGCATCTGCCACCAATTTGCCAGTCAGTTTTATGCAGTCCTTCCAGAGTTGTTCTCCACTGGCATGCCACCTGAGTACCCAAAAGAAACTAACACAATCCACAAACTTGGACGGGTCTAAGAGCCCAAATGCCTCCATATTTCTCTGTGACCTTATCCCATGTCCCTGTGTTCTTCTGAGCATGTGCCATGGGACAAAAGAAACCAAAATGACATTCCCAGATCCACAACACATCCCTAGGTGAGCTTAGGCAAGACAGTTATTGCACCCTTTTCCTCAGTTCCCCAGATGCAGAATGGAGAAAATACTGTTTTCCCACCTCACAAGAGTGCTGCGATGACCAGTGAATTCATTCGTGAAAACAAGGTGCAAGACCCTGAAGGGAAATGGCATACAAGCAAGTACCTAAAGCATGCAAGACCTGCCTCGGATGTCACCTGTGCTACAGCCTCCCAGTGCAATGTCTGCACTAGACTGCCTCTTCACCCATGCTGCAGAGCACTCTGGAAGGGGAACCCCACCATGCTCAGCTCCCCAGGGGGGTGACCAAACATGCTTTCTGGACACCTACTCCCATGGGAGGCTGAGGACACAGCAGCTCAGGTCTTACCAGCGCAATGCAGGACCATACAAGCCTGCGCAAGCTGGAAGCATTGAGAGAAAGCATGCATGTTGTGGGGCTCGACGTGCATAAACACCTCCAAGGCCTTCTCTTCACGTTGCAGAAGAGACACAGCCAGGAGGTGCTTGGCAACGTTGAGAAGAGGGGTTAGATGGAACAGGACATGGCTTAGGATCCACCCTCTGTCTCTACACTTTCATGTTCATGTCCAAGGGATGAGTTTCACAGCAGCATCCAGCAATTTGTAGGGGAAAAAAAGAAGGAAGGTTTAGCTTGAAAGCACTACATTTCCTTTCTTCTTTCACTCCCCAGAACATTCTATTTATTTCATTTTCAGACACTGTTTCAGATGTTGCTGGGAAAAAGAAAAAGGGTTTTAAGAGAGAGCTCAGATGTATTCTTTTATGCGACACATGAATAATTCAATTTGCTGCCATCAATACCTTGGGTTTCTCTAAATAAGCCATCTATCTAGGGGTTAGGAGGAAAACTAGCAGGAGTGTAATATGACAAATGATGTTTCTGGATAAAAGATGGCACTGCATTTACACATGAACTCCAACAGGAGGGTATTTCAGCTAGCAACCCATGTAATATTTCACTGCTGCCATTTGGCAAGTTGTCTGTCCATTATTTGTGGCGTAAAGAACTCATAAGATATTTATAAGCATTCCAGAGATACCTAAATAGGGAATAGTTTAATTTCAGGGATGGGCACTGAAGAGAGAAGTTTAAAGCTTTGACAGAATGTGCAGCCTTCTGCTTTCATGCCTGGCAATTGCTGGAGCAAAGTGGGGCTGTATATGCTTATGAGAGCTGTTTCAGAAATTTTTTTCCCTCCAGACAATTATGATTTTCATAGACAGTCTGAATAACATTACACCAGGACCTCAGAAACACTGCTAGTGAAAAAAAAAAAAAAAAAAAAAAAAAAAAAAAAAACAAAAACAAAAAACTGCTAGTGAAAAAAAAAAAAAAAAAAAAAAAAGTGAAACATGGCCACATTGTTGCAGCGATGTGCAGGACCCCTGCTTAGGATGTCTCCTGCTCCTCTGCTACATCTCTCAGGTTCTTCAGAGTCCCTGGGCTTCGGGAGGGACGAAGGTGCCTCCTTCTAGGCAACTTGTCAGAGACATTGCTGAGCTGGATAGACCCCTCCTGAAGGGGATGACAGGTAACAGAGCAGCAACCCCTGCAGCCTGGCTGGGTCAGCTCTTCAAACCAAAACCAAATCGCTGTCAGTCAAAATCACTGCTTTTTTTCAGAAACTTTCTCCGCGGCAAAGTTTTCTGCAAGAGAACAGCAACCTTTCTGGTTATCAAGAGCCCAACTCTCTTCAAAAACCCTGGCAGAAACACACTGACCAGCAGTAAAGCTATTTTCTGCATGTGCCCATGGACTCCTGCAAGTATTGCATGGAGGAGGTCACTACAAAGGGATGAGTTAGATTTTTCTGCATTTCTAAGAAACTAATACCCAGTCCTGAAAACCCCTAGGCAGGCGCTCTGCAATAAGACAGGCAGTGCCAGAGATGTGGKGGAAGAGAAATGGCTCACAACCCCAAGGTTGTTCTGTCTCCCAGAAGGCTCATTTTATTGAGATGCCCGAGTTGGGAATCCACTTGCCTTGCCCTGACACATGGAGAACAGGTGGTAGCCCTCAGTTTTCAAGAGACAACAGCTCTTCTGCACGAAGCTCCCCTCTTTGCTAGTGTTTGCAAAAAGGGGCTATTTTTAGAGTTTTCTCCCAGAAAGAAGTGCCAAAGCAGATATGTTACAACAAAAAACCCTTACAAGAACTGAGCCCTGATCTGCTCTTATACTATGCAGCTCCCATCCCTCGATGAGCTGTGGCATGACAGTCAATGTGGCAAGATACTCAGCAATGTGCTGTGCCTCCTCGATGGCAGAGCCACATCCTTCAAGGCTTTCACAGTGGTGAAGCAAAACCTTGCACCTCTGCTGTATCACCCTCTCTCATTGTTTTCCTTTTAACTTCTGCTCCCAGTCCTGGTACTAACCCTTTCCACCCCACTTCAGGTCTATTAGTAATTTAAAAAAGCATTTGCTTCTTGTCAGTAATTGGTGGAAAGAAAAAGCTTTCTAGTGGGCTAGACTCGTGCTGTGTGATTCAGGTGCTGTTCTTCTCATTTGGACAGATAGGCAAATTTTTATGTAGTTAACAATCTGGCATGGTTCATTCCCCTACTCAGTGACTGCTGTCCTCAGATACTTTTCTTCCATTCCTGGAGTCTCAACACATGAAGCTACATCTCTAATGAACCTCTGTACTAGCCAAGCCCAGGAGGCCCTTATGCATCTGGCCACATAGATACAGCATCTGTCCACATGGGAACCAGAAGAGCACAATAGAGAAGTCACCTTTTTCGCTGGTCTTGTGCTGTCAAATGCATCTCTCCTCTCCTCCCCATCTTTCTGCACGACTGGCTGCATCCACAGAATTTGGACCTTCCTGGGATGGAAGTTACTCCCCATGCTGAGACCCCTCGTGCTGAGTGCGGCTGCTCAGCAGGTTGGTCATTTGGGTCTGGTTCATGGAGAAGTGTGGAAATTGCAGCGCTGCACTGGGTTGGCCAAGTAGCACAGCGATGGAGACTGATACTGGGCTAGAAGCAGAGGCTTCTAGCAATTCTAGCAATGCACGTGTTGCCTGTCAGGCAGGTCTTTCCCCAGACCTTGCCTCATTCTCTCCTCCCTTGCTCCATTCTCCTGGTGGAGAAGAAACCCTGATGATACAGAAGAGAGGAAGATGCATGGGTGTGTACTTTGTGAATGTCATCCTCTTCTGAGCACTTTGTACATGTAGGTCAGGATGGCTGTCCATACACCTCTCTGTTTATTGGCAAAGTAACATCCCAGAGGGTTAAGTGAGGATGGGAATCCGTGGTGCCAGATGCAGTACACCGATTTAAGAAGGGACGTGTATGACCTCAGGAGGCTACAGTCCAGAGAAATAGGTCAGAAAGGAGGAGGAGTCAGGGAAAATGATGCACACACTGTCACAGCATGGCACCAAAATTTGCAAAGACTCTCTCCTTTGTCCCCTTGAGAGCTGGAGAGGGGAAGGATGAAGTCACTTTCCTCAGACCGTGTTTTACAGGTGGTTTTCTAGAAACAAATGTTCTCTATGAAAAGCTGATCAAGCTCCTACAGTACCAYTTTGAAGACACCCAGATCGAGGGCCCTACATTGCAAAGGCACATTAAAAATCCCACCAAGAAAAGGCAAAAGATTTTTGGTATAAAACATTCTTTCCTTGTCCTGCTTATTTTCCCGGCCTTTTTTAGCCTATTCTTCAACAGTTGGCTAAAGAAGGTCTTGCTGGATTTGGATTGACAGGAGGGAGACGGGTTTTTTTGCTGCCTAAATGTCAGGCCAGATGTGTCTATAACACCATTAGGCAATTACATGCCTGCTGCAGTCACTTGCATCACTATTGCATGAGAGAAACTAGGGCAAAAAGGCAGCAACTAAGGATTTTGTTTTGATTAAGAAAACAAGACTTCCCACAGTCAATTTTGAAATGCTGTAGAAGGGTGTGATTTGAGCTAACACCCTCACATGCCTCAGTGAGAAACTTTTTGTCTCCCTGCAGAGGCATTGAATACTGCATTACTGGCACACACTGGGAAAAACACCTCTCTCTTCCTACTTTATCAATACAGAGAAAAGAGAATAAAAGAGAAGTCAGGCTCTTGTTGGGTTGCCCCTGTGCTGATCACAGGTTGAGACAATGGTACCACAGGAGGTGAAAATAGAAGTTTTAGGACTTGTTAGGTCTCGGTGGAGAAAACCCCTGCAAMAGACAAACACGAGCAAATAGTCTCTCAATCTCAACTTGGACATTCAAGTTGAAGCTATGGCTTTGCCCCAGACAGCCAAACAGTCTTTGCTAGGTTAGGAGTCTGTGACCAATGCTGGAGAAAGTTTTGGGATCAGCAGCATTATGCACACCCTCCATTCTCCCACACACTGGCAAACACAAATCTGTGCGGCACTTGGGCAGCTGGTTTCAGCCAAAACCAAAAAGATTTTTTAAAGTAAAAAATGCATCATTTAAGAAAGAATGAAGTTGATTTCCATAGTGTGCCCCATTTGGAGAACAAAATATATCTTACTTCACTGTGAGCAATCAATGAAGCACGGGAACCTAAAAGAAAACATTGCATTTGGGATCTAATGAAGTGTTTCACTCCATCAGAAAAAAATCTTTTATTTCAGAGACATGGGATTCATTGCAGCTTGAAACCCAAAGACTTCTCATTTTGTGTTCACTCAGAGACAGAAATGTTTCATGTTTGAGCCAGTATGCAAAACAATCTGCTTTATGCCCAGCTCAAGTCAGGAGAAAGTAAGAGATGATGTTGGCCTGCTGAGTAAAACAAGCTCCATGTACGTGGACAGATGCTCCTGGCCCCGACCTTACACAGCATTTAAGCACATGGGTCTTCTTCAGTTTCTGACCAGCCCATTCAGAGGCAGGAGGGAAATGCTGATCTCCATTAGGGCCAGTGGGAATTTTGCCATTAGTATCCCCAGAGTTGGGACTTTACCCAACAAATAAAGATGAGCGATCGCTCACTGTCTTGGCCGGAGGAGAGTGTGATACAGCTGATCCCATGCAGACCGGCTTCCAAAGCAGCTGATCCCCTGCAGACCAGCTCTTGGAGGCTGTACACTGAACCTCAAATATGCCCTCCTCCCCCCAGCCTTCCCCACATATCCCAAATGACATCTGACCTCTAGCTCCTGGAAATCCTCCTCTTCCTCCACATCATAGGAGAGGGTGTGAATCTTGATGTCATCTGCTGAGAGATCGATGAACTTGCTGTCAGGGTACTCCAGGCTGTCTTTGGTGGGAGAGCGGTCCTCGATGAAGGTAGTTTCACAGCACTCTGAGCCAATGCTCTCGCCCCACGACCGCAGCACGTTCTCCGAGTAGAGGATGATGTTGGGCCGGTAGTGAGACTCCACCGTCTGCTGCAGCATGTTGGGGTCCAGGAGCTGCTGCACGGGGTCATTCCTGCCGTTCTCCAGGCAGCTTGGAGAGGAATGGCTGCCTGCTCGGTGGCTCTGGTACTGGGGAGTCGGGTACACAGAGACCAGACCATCTCGGCTCTCTGCCACTAAGTTCCTTGTATTAATTAAACCATTCCTTTTCCCAGCTTCAGCAATCTTATTGTGCATTAGCACGCTGTTCTGCTCAACCAAGCCATCCATACTGGGAGGTGTCTGAGGGAGTGGGACGGGTGGTCTTTATTTTGTTGTACCTTAGAGACAGGTCACACTGGGGCAGTGGCTCCCATTTTCCTGATGAAGAAAGGAAACAGATACCAAGGTGAGGACAAAGGCAATGAATAACATATCAAGGCACCCAAATCAGCTTGTCTTCGGTATCACCTCATGAGGAAATACAGCCCCACATATGCGCACACCCTGCCCTAGCTCTCCCCACTTGAAGAGGCAAAAAGCCCACCCCAGATCCATGGGGTGAACAGGAGTGGATGACAATGTGTGGTGACAGAGGACTTCCTGAGATGTCTTGGTAATGGTGGGCCCCATCAGAGAAGGGCTATGATGCCTCCTCCATCCTCCCACAGGTACACCACTGTCATTCTGGGGACAATGTCCCTTTCCTCTAAACGCTCTGATAAGAGAGATGGGAAAAAAACCCAAAGATAAAAGATAAAAGAACCGTTTTCAGTTCTCAGAAATCTGCAACTGCGAGGGGCAGGCAGCTGGTGTGTTCAGCTGTCAGTCTCTGCAGCCACCCTTCACCCTTGGCAAGTGCTTTACTACCCTTTGAAAACCCAGCTGAAGAAAAAGCAGCAGGCAGTGCTCTTCAAATCAACTGAAAAAACACCACCTGAAGGCGAGATCAGATCTGACCCACAGGAACTAAAACTCCTCTGGACGGGGTCTCAAATCCCCTATGTTGCTCTGGGTGCCCTACTTCTTCTGACGCCTCCAAGGCTGCCTTGGGGCGACTGATTGAAGGGCTGTGATGGGGCTTGTCAGCATGACCATCCCCATCCAGATGCACCTGGAAGACATGGAGGCACAGTAGCTTGAGCCCCAGGAGATGGTTGTCTCCTTTTGCACAGGAACAACAGCCGTCCTCTGTCTCACCAGACCACCAGCCTGGCTCTGTTTTGTGTGGGTTGCACTAAGGCATGAGAAATCAAAGGGACAGTTCAGAAGGCTAAAATTACTTTTTTTCCAGCCCAAACACTTTCTCACCAGGACACCCGTTTTGCTCAGGTGCAGCCAAAGGAAAACGCTTTTTGAAATACGGGTGTATCCGCCAGAGCAACAATGAGCCCAGGGTTTTGTTTTTGGGCCTGACCATAGAAATCACAGAAATGCTCCTGGCTTCAAAGAGCTTCATATTAGATCCTCTAAGGCCAAATTCTTAAGGTTGGATTACCTGTCCCCAGTGTGCTGCCTGGAGGAAAACAAGAATTACACATACAAACACACACACATACATATTCTTTTTACTTGATGCTTGCTCTCTATTTCCCTTTTATATCAGAGATCCTCTAACAGAGCAATGGCTAGCAAAAGCCTAATTTTATTTCCTCTAAATAACTCAAGACTTCAAACATCTGCAGTCTCCCTTTTGGCTTGCAAGAGATATTTAAACCATTGCTAAGAGCTGGTCTTCTGTTCTTACACTACAAATGAAGCAAGAAACTTGTTTAACATACAAGAGAGCTTAACTAAGTATGCTGCAATGTTTGCATTCACAGCACTTGGTTTAACACGTAGAAAACCCATTTTATTGTGTTGTCAGGTAGTTCAGTGCTTGTCCTAAGTGAACTGGCAGGAAAGCTACACAAGTGAACATACACCACRGTGGGATCCTGTGGAATTTACACTACATGGCTCTCAGCCCCAAACCTGAGGAACCTGCTGGCAAAATTAAACCAATTTGCAGATTAGCTTGGAAGCTTGGACTCAGTTTCACCAAAGGATTAGTCCCAAAGCCCTCAATCCCTTTGCAGCAGATAAGACTGAGAGCAGGTGCCCAGCCTTTCCAAGGAAAACTCATTTCCATATGCAACCATGCCTGTGCTAAATGAACAGAGGACCATGCCCTCTTCCCACTCCCGGCAGGGTAACATCAGCCTGTGTCAGCACAGATGTATTGGTGTGAGGTGGAGCTGCTTTTGGAGGAARCAAGCGAAGTTCAGCAGGCGAGAGTGGGTGGGGAGGCCAACATGTTGACATTTGCCCTAGGACTGATGCTTGCAGAACAGAAGTCTTCCATCCRCCGCTCCCTACTGAGCACTGACAACCTGCAGGACCTCCTGTGGGCTGCTAAGCTGTCCCAATTTTGCTGTTTAGGAGGCTTCAGAGGCTGGGTGRGACCCAGTCACAACCTCAGTTGGGGAACACCTGCTGCTTTACCCAGGTTGGGTGGGACCAGTTGCTTAGGAGATCATTCTGCTGTGCCTCCAACAGSTTGCCCACAAACCTTCCCCTTCTTCCTTCCGCCCCCCCCCCAAAGAAACAAAATGAAAGTACATCACCACAGGCAGAAGCTGAGAAAAAGTCTGCAATTGAAGAGTAAGWTGTCAGGAGACTTTGCTCAGTTCCCACTGAGCTGGCTTGAAAAATGTGCAAGGCTCCCTGACATGTGACACCAACCATCAATCCCACTGAAGYCAGAGAGACTTCACCCAAAACTGTAAACCATCTCACAAGCATTCTTAGAACTGCCATTTGTCCAAGCAAACTGAAATGGTCAGCAGAAATATGCCACAGATGTAGTAGAAATTGGAAGAAGATGCACAAATCAAACAGGTCCCCTCCCAGAAAAATGGATGAAGAGGTCAATAGTTGGTCACTGCATCAATGGCTGCAGCAAAGCTTGGGTCAGGCCTCACACCTCCATGCGGTCACATCATTCCAACAAATGGGTATTGTCTGGCTTGAGCAGCACTCRGGAAAATGCCATTTTAAGGCAGCTTTATCACATGCTTTCAAGCTGCGCTGTCAGATTCCCTTCACGTTGTCTCTGCACTTGCCTATCACCCAGATAACGCTTGGCTCTGGAAACGCAGGTCTCACTCCAGGCRTTCCTCTGACAGCTGTACTGTCTTCATGGAAAGTGCTCACTTTGAATGGGTGCAAATGAGGCTCTACAGGCACAGTAACACCAGAGKTAGCTGGTATGCAGACTGGTACATGTTCCTCATGCAGTTTTAGGTGGTCATCTTGAAAGGGATGCATTATAGAATCATAGAATCATAGAATCATTAAGGTTGGAAAAGACCTCTAAGATCATTGAGTCCAACCATCAACCCAACACSACCATGCCCACTAAACCATGTCCCTAAGCACCACATCTACACGTCTTTTAAATACCTCCAGGGATGGTGACTCCACCACTTCCCTGGGCAGCCTGTTCCAATGCTTAACCACTCTTTCAGTAAAGACATTTTTCCTAATRTCCAATCTAAACCTCCCCTGGYGCAACTTGAGGCCATTTCCTCTCATCCTATCGCTAGTTACTTGGGAGAAGAGACCAACACCCACCTCGCTGCAACCTCCTTTCAGGTAGTTGTAGAGCGCGATAAGGTCTCCCCTGAGCCTCCTCTTCTCCAGACTAAACAGTCCCAGTTCCCTCAGCCGTTCCTCATAAGACTTGTTCTCCAGACCCTTCACTAGCTTCRTTGCCCTTCTCTGGACACACATTATGAGGAAGGGTCACTCCCATCTCTTTAAAGTTGACTTGCATGGGGACACTCCAAAATCATGGGAAATGRAAATCATCCTTCAGTTCTTCTCACACTCCTCAGCAACAAGAGAAAAGTAAGCAGAGGCCACAGGCAAAAATGCTTTAGTATGCCTAAGTGACCCAGCAGCACTTCAGAATGTCACTGGGATGACGATGTCGTCAGGAGTCAGGACTGCCCCACACCATCCCTTGCTCCTCAATGTTCATCAGCTTACATGATGCAGGAGCCAAGTCCCTTTGGCTGATTAAAAGGAGGCCTGAGACTCAACATCATTTCAAAAGGTGATTTGGCTCCAAAGCGTTTGGAGTGCTGACGGATAAGATTCTGCAAAAGATCTAAACCAGAACTGCTCATGACGGCTTTGGTACTCTATGGCTGATATCTCTACCATCCCAAGGAACTGAGAACAACTACATTACAGGCTCAAGCATCCTCCCTAATCATGCACACCAGCAAAGTGTTAGCACACCCCACAGCCTGGCTTCAGCCTGTGCCCTCTCCCAGACAATACCTACGCTGCAGTAAATAAGTGCCATGCATGCTCCTGAGAAGCCCAAAGAGGAAAACCACCTTGTTTTGGCAGGTAAGAGAGTTTAGCAGCATGGACACAGTCGATATTGGACCATCCAGCCTATGGGCAACAGGATGGATCCTGGCATGCCTCACTTACTAGATGGGAGGGAGCCTGTGGTGTTGCTCAGTCCTACCATGGATCTAAGTATCTATCTGGCCGGTGCCTACCTGCCATGCATTTAAACCATGCTTGTAAACCAATCTTGCAGATTCTGAGTGACGCTTTCCCCTTGGGATGGGGGAGGGAGGGAGGGAAGAAAACATCCGAAATGAGGCAAGGATGAGACAGGGAGCATACTTCCCACACAGAGCTCCTCCAGTAATAGGRCTAATGCATTGCTCAAGACATCCTCTCTGGAGTCCCACATAGCGGTGCAGCTCGCATGCCTCGGGGAAGGTCAGCAGAGAGAGATGTGGATGGCAGCATGCAATCAAGGAAAATTGTTTAACCCTAGAGTCATTTCAATCTGTAGCTGGCTGGCTACCTTACCAGAGTCTGACCCAATGTTCTCGGCCCTGCAAGTGTATTGCTTAATGGTAAGGAGCTGGCGAGACTCTTATGCTTTTTCATTATAATATCTTAACACAAAAGAGAAAAAAAAAAGAAAAAAAAAAAAAAATGTGGCATTGATTTTTCTTTTCCAGGTGAAATTCCTGAGTGGCTGGCCATTAGGTTTACATCAATAGCACCTTGATTGCCAGTGCATTTTGATGCATAGCTGAAACAAGGTCAATTGCTGTCTAGGGAAACTGAGAAACAGCTGAGGTACCCAGAGATTCTTCATCAATAAAAAGGCAGGATTAAGAGCGTTGTCAGCCACAAATGAAATTTCATGTCCTCATGGATAAAAGAGAACCTCCCCTGGGCTTTTCTCTTCCCAACCACTGGCTGAAGGGAGTTAAATCTGATTTCCAAGGCCTTTGCAACCTGCTGCTACCTCGGTGTTGGTGGGAGAATTAGAATCAAAGGCTGGACTTCATTTCACCTACTGCAGACACCCGAGGATGTTTCTTGGGAGAAATTAATTGCAGTTATGCAAGGTGCACAGGACCGGTGGGCTCAGTCTCCCTTAGGAGTAACAATACCCCTATAAAATACAGGGGACACCCTCTCAGCTTAATACTAACCTTCAGATGAGTGAAGCAGGTGAAATGAGTCCCCCAGGTTCAGATGGAGGAGCAGCGGACAGTGGCACATGGCCATGAGTGATGCTTAGGGGCAAAAGGCAGTAAGTGCTTATGCAATGGCTCGGAGCCTGTATCCTGCCTGCAGGGACTCCTTGGAGGCGGATTCAGTGACCATCCGTTCATTAAGGGCTTTCACTGACCTGACCCAGGCCAGGCTCACATGATGCGACTCACAGGCAGGTCCTAAAATTAAGATTGCCCCAGTTTCCAGTTCAAACTGCAGCCCAGAGGATCCTGGATGGCAGCGCGACTGAGCAGATAACCTCTGATAGACCACTTGAGGCAACTGGAGGATGCCTTCTCTGCAGGGAGCCAACRCTCAAAGCAAAAAAGAGCCTCTCTCATTACCTAGGACCGCAGTGAGGATTCAGAATGATGCTGAGAGGAAAATGAAACTCATCAGAGCCCTTTAAATAAGAGAGCTGTTCAGTCTGCTCCAAGATGCAGAGTTAATTTAACTGGTTTGATTCAGGTTTCATTTGTCTTTGCACAGTTTGAATTTCTCCCCACAAATCACTCACTGGTACTCAGGCTGACCAGAAATAATTCTGCACTTTCAGACTTGAGGCTGGAACCAGAGGGGAAAACCAAGTTCAAGCTATTGACAAATAGTAGATCAAACTTCAGTCTAATTTTTACCTTGGGGATTAGACATTTTTACCCAGGTCTCTGGTATTAAAAGTGAAGCGATTAATTATTATAACCTTCATTCCTTCKCATTTCTTGCATTTCTTTTCTTCTCTCTCTTTCTTATTTAATAAGAAGCTGCAACCAGTGCCAAGATATTTAGTCTGCAATGCTGTGGTTTATTAAGCTATCACTTGTGTCACAGCAGAGCCCAGCTACGATAGCTGCAATGAGAGCTACGCTCTGCTGGGTCTTCTGCAGACTCCTGCTATGATGACAGTGGCTGACAAACTAATTAAGCAAAGGGTGTAAGAGAGAGAAATGCAAGCTGTAGAGAGGGCAAGGAGAGAACAGCTAAATGCTGTGCCCTGGGCTCTGGCAGACAAAGAGCAGAAGCCAGCTCTGCTACTGCCCACCATCCTGAAACTCCCCCGCTCTTCTGTGACCTGGCAGGACGCTGTCGTCGTCCTGCCTCCATGGGGCTCGCCCCTTTGGCAGCTCTAGCACAGCCTCAGGGTGTTTCAGCCTTCCGGAGACCCCTGCCAGGTACCAAAAGTCCTGTGTGAACAAGCAATTCATTTACCTCTGAAATACCAGGCTACAGTTGAAAAGCCCCAGCCCTTTCCTCACAACAGATCAGAGAGACATTCATCCAGGCAGACCAGACATCAYCAGCCCAAAGGCCTGGTTTATTGGCAGGAAAACTTGGAGACGAARGCAAGCCATGGTGAAGCTGAAGGCAGAGTCCCCATCCGCTATCAAGKCTTATGGCTGTATCCGCTGCCATTCCCTGCAGATCTTGCAGAGCATCAGCCAGGAGAAAGGGCTCAAAGAGCTCATGTGCCTCTGCATGGGAGTCTTGGATATAAGGGGAAATCTCTTCCTCATGAAGACAGTCAAGCATTGGAAAAGATTGCCCAGGGAGGTTGTGCAGTCTCCATCCTTGGAGGTTTTGAAGACCCAAATGGATGAAGCTCTGAGCAACCTGGTGTGACCCTATAGTTGACCCTGCTTTGAGCATGAGATTAGACTAGAGACCTCCTGAGGTTCCTTCAACTTGAGTTACTCTATGATCCAAATCTCTCTGCTCCTAACAGATGCCCACCTGTCTCCCATGCTCCCAACAAGACATTCACTGTTCCCACATCCTTCTGCCAACCCCTCAGTGACTCTAAACCTAATGCCAGCATGGCAAGAAGGGACAATAACCACCCTTTGCAGGGCTGTGCCACCAGCAGAAACTGATGCAGCCTCACGACTACCAGATTCAATAAAGTGCCGCTGGGTTTGATGCTGGCTCCCCCACTGCCAGAACACAGAAAGCAGAGGGGAGAAAGTTTTTTGAAGAGCAGGCAAGCCAAATGGTGAGAGCTGCAGCCTGATAAAAAACACATTGTGAGAGGTTTGGAGGCTGCAGGTTTCCTGATGCAAGTTTTCAGGTATCAGGGAGTTTTTAATGCATAATGCAATAGGCTTCAACATGGTTTAAGGTATTTCAAACATCTAGAAATTGCAACAACACATATGGACCTTTTGCTTGAGAGAAATCACAGGCAATGTATGGATCTGGAGAGCTGATTACAAAGTGAAATATTTAAGGAAAGGAAGGAAAAAACCTTTCCCACTTGTATATTTCTTCTTTGATTTAGCTGGGCTTATTAAAATAGGTTTTGTTTTAAGGGAACGCTGCTATTTCAGCAGCTGAAATTCCTTTTGACCTATTAAGTAAACTACAGGGAGTTTCATAAGGCAATGCAACTAACTCACACTGGGAGAAATAGGAATGCATGCATTAGTGATAGCTAAATGTTTAATTGCTAACAGYGGAAGTAAAAAGACCTCCATGCTATTTTAGTATTACCAAGATGCAGCAAATCYACTGTGAGACACGGGCCTGTCCTGCCCTGAGAAGGAGGGACTCAGAGTACAGTGAAATGCCCAAGGTCACGTCAGACACAGTAGCAGAGCTGGAAATAAAATCCAGGTCTCTTGATTGCCTGTCCAGAGGTATATTTAAATGTGGAAACAATTACCATATGCATATTAGATCTGCCTGAATAATTGATTGCTTGATTCAGTAGCTGAATCAAAGAACGGCGGGGGAGAGAGGAGGAATTACCTTGTGTTGACCTAAAACATAAAATGTTATCCCTGCAACAAAATATTTCCTTTTGAGCAGATGGAAGCATCTTGCCTGAGCCAAAATGAAATGTAATGTTTCATTTATTTATTTTTAATTGAACGAACTGGTTTTTAGTTCAATTTGCCTCAAGTTGCCTCCAATAAAAAAATGACACGTTCAGGCTTTTCTAGCAATCCTCCTTCCCGACTAATTTTGACAGCCTCAACTCTTTGTTGAGTTCAGTCCAAATTCACAACTTTTTTCATTTGACAACAAAACTGCACTTTCCAGCTAATAAATAACTAACCTGAATAACAGCATCTGGCTGACATGTAAATAACACTGCCTGTTGTGGAAGGCACCAGTATAAAAACAGCTTGCCATCTGCAGAACTTATGGCAATTACTTTGCAAAGTGAGAGCAGTGAAAAATCAGGCTCTGCGCCTTTTTAAGCGAGAAATTCATTTCACCAACGCAATCGGGGAAAGCTCGGTGTTGGAAAGCTAGTATCAGCTACGTAACTGCATCTGGACACATGGATTCTATGAATCAGCCTTGACCAAGTGGCTGGTGAGCTCAGTGCAAACCTATAAAACACCTGGATCCTGTCCTAACTCTGCATCTCCACATGAGCAAAGCCTTTTGTGCACATGCCCGACACGTGCTTCTCTCATGCCTTCTCCTTCTCTCCTGGCTGCAAATATGTACCCTCCACTCTGAGCCTGGCTATCCAGTAGCACGCACAGCAAAGGATGCCTTCACACCAGCTTGTATCACTGGGTCCTTTGCAGCACTGCTGTGCAGAGGGTCCCCAATACCGCAGAACAGGACCATATGACATCCCCAAATGTATCCAGCCTCATCATACTCCTCTGAGCCCCCYGCCCCCATTTCAAACTGGGGAGATTGAGTCATGAGGAGTGATTCTTCCTTTAAAAGASGTATCTCTCCCAACAGAAGGCTAAGCTGACATTTCTTCTCCCTCCATCCATCCCAAAAAGCCATTCTGTAAAACTCTCTGATATGTCCAGAGCAATAAAACTAACCTTCATTACATAATAAATAGAGAGACACATAATGAAATCGCTCAGGTCACTACCTTCAGCAGTGTGGTCAGGCTGAAGGATCTCTTTGCCAACTTGAAGAGCAGAAAATTGTGCTGCCTTTCACTTTCGAAGCAAGTGAATACAGCTGTTCTCTGGGGTGTATAATTGCATCCTTAATTGTTCAGAGTGCCCTCACTGAGAAAAACTTCTTCCAAAGTGAGTCCCACGATGCTCCTGCATGGAGTGGAGAGCACTCCTAGCCTCTGCCCAAGAGCTGCTCCAGCTTCTGGGGAAAACTTGATTCAGACCCACACTTACCATGCCAAGTTTGGGGCCAGACTATTGCTCTTGTGGATTTAACCATGACCCATGTTTTGCAGAATGAAACTTATGCACAGCTGAACTGCTTGTTTCTCTGTGTGTTTACTTGATAGACAAGCCACGTTCTCAGGTGAAAAGATGCAATGCCTCAGTCTTCTTGTTCCCTATGCCACAGAGTCTGGATAGTTTCTGAGAGTCAATCTAGATTTAAAGGTCTGGGAAGGACTAAGTTACCACCAAAACCCTCTGCCTAATTTTAGTGATGCCTTGTGTTGCAACAGAATTAAAATTCTCCAGCTTAGATGCTACCTGATGCTCTGCCCTGTAGAAACCTGCAGCAAGGCAAAGTCCCTGCCGCACACAACAGAGCATTTAAATGAACCCCGAGAGGCTCACCCAGGAATATCAACATCACAGCATCACCTGGCCCTCTTGGTCTGCCTGCAGGCTGACTCCAGTGCCTCCCTTCAAACTAAAATCCCTGTGTAACTGTGTTTGTAACCAGGCTGGCCCACAGACAGAAACACCCAGATGTGGCTCCAGAGCTGGCCCTACTAACTCACTGAAGTCTCATTCCTGAYGGGCAGCCAAGCCCCCATAGAGCCCGGTTCTTGCATACACCCTGCTCATCTGGCTCTACTCATGTTTCCACATTGCATGCAGGAAGCAAAACAGGACAAGACACCTGCCTCACACTTGTTCTGCATGTAACACGCCAATGCTATGCTCTAGGCTGGGATTTGAGATATTCCTGAAGCATGAATGATAAATAAAGAGAGGACAGAACAGGAAGACAGCCTGGTGGTACAGAGTTGGTGCAAAATGAAGGTTTCCATACCTCCCGCCCCAAGCAAAGCACCCCAAGGTTGTAAGTCACTTTGCTAGAAGAACGCTTCTGTGATACTGTAAAATTGCTAGTGCCAGTTCATCAGGGCGAGGATGATTAGATTAAGCAGCCACTGCTGGGGCAATAAAATCAGCCTTGCTTCATCAGGCTCTAGAAGAATTGCAGAGCCAGGAATACGCAGTGGGACAAAAGCTTTACAGAATAAGTGATTTAGACATAGCGAGACTGGTAGCTGGAGGCATATAGGGCAGGCAGGGTAACACTGAAAAGTAGCATCAGTGGGCGTAGATTGACCTTTACAGACCTTTCTTAACCCCATACTCATCCCTCCCTGCAGAAATCAGAGTTGAAATGAATAATGGGGCCCATTAGACTCAGGGCATTGCCAGAGCCTGAAGAAAAATCCTATAACCCCTTCCCTCTGGGAGGAGAAGGGTCATAGGACCTAGGAGATTTCTATATGGGAGGCACAGGCATTTGGCTGGCAGCGTATCAACTCAACATTGCCTCTGTGATCTTGCAAACCACATGCAGTGGGGAGAAGGGGGATTGTTTTGTTGCAGAGAGCACAAGAATAGGAGCTGGAAGGTGGGTGGGTTGCGTGGGGATGCCATGCACTGGGAGAGGACTGGATCAGCCATTGCATGTAGCAGGCAGCTGCACGAGACGTCCTGAAGAAGCACACTGAGCACAGCTGTCCTGCAGGACCTGACACCAGGCTGGATGTCTTGCGGGACCTAGGATGGGCAGGTCACCCCTCAAGGAGATGAATCTTTGATTATGCCATGATTGTCTTCCAAGCAAATTACCCATTTGCAAGCACCGTTTCAGAGATCTTCATTCTCCCTGGGGATTTTTAAGGGGTCTGAGCACTCAATCAAAGCACATAAACCCCATTAAACCTCTGCTCAAATTATGCCAACTTGAACAGYCAGTTTATTCTTCTCGTGCCTCAATGAACTAAAGTCTCAGAGCTTAAGGACAGACATAYTTTACAGCATGGATTTGGATGGATGGTTAATGAGGGAACTTTACCCATTCATATATAGATGATACACRTCTACAGAGATGCCATGTATAAAACTGGGAGTGCTAAAGTCATGCATGGACTCACACCTCTCATGTACTGCACCACTATTTTAAAATGCAGTCTTTGCTGGTGCAGTGACCATAACCAGAGTTTGTCACTCTTCTGATATTATGACACCAAATTCAAAGCACAAAATCTTTTGATTCTTAGGTGCTACAAGTTGGACCAGCTCCACCGGAATCCTCAGGGTCACAGACATTTACATCTGAAGAGGAGCATTTTGCTGTGATCTCATTGCTCAAAGTAGTTTCCAACTTTTACTAGAGAAAAAGTATTCAGAAACATTTGATTTGATAGCCAGAGGATGTCTATTCAGACATGAGCAGATACACACACACTTACACACAGACACTATTCACATTTGTCGAAGCAAAGTCACTGAACATGCAGAGTATTTTCCTCCTGTTTAAACCTCTGCAGTTCTCTTCCATTTTTTCCCAATGGCACTGTACAAACAATAACCTGTAAAAAGTCGAGTCTTCAAAGTAAAGAAAACAAAATTTGGAAGTCCCAGTATGTAATCTGCAATCTTAATAACCACACAGGCAGTATTAAAAACTCTCCTGAACAGAAGCATTTATAGCTGTCTGCAGATATGAATTTACAGTAGAGAGAAAGACAAAAAACCTTATCCAACTATGTTGCATCTTTCCTCTAATACTATGCTCAGAAGCGAAAGCATTTTAAATCCAGAAAGCAGCCTTCATCAAGTTAAATGTATGGTGGTGGTGCCTATATACACTAGTACTGCATTACATCTGCATTTGTATAACGAAGAGCCTTCCTGTGCGTGTGAGATTTATTCCAGAGCATATGGCACCAGTGGTGTGAAATGTCTGCTTGCCCACTTAATAAAAGGAAACTTCATTTAATTCCTACAAATGCATTTATCCTACGTACACCCTGGCATGACCTGTAGTTACCAAACTGCCAATAAAATGTCACCTTGGCCAATAAAATCAGAAGTGGCTTATTCTTTGGAGCGAGGTAATTTGAAACTAATATGGAAAGCATCTAAATGCAGCTACTTTGAAGATGATAGCTCATTAACTATAATTAAGAGCAAGTCATTTAAATACATATGTGTAAAAAGTGCATTCTCTGCTCTGACTGCATTTTATAATACACAATAATCCCCCTGAAAGTACCAGTTAACTTATCTTCTCGGGTTTAAGAATATCAAAGCATCTTTTAATTGTTGTTAATGCCCTGTTTACGAGGGATTAATGTCTAATTATTTGTGATTTGAATATTTAATCTCCCTGGAAAGTTTAAATCTTTTTTTGGCTTCTTTCTCATCACACACTGAGGCTGCAGCCTCCCCTCCAGTTATTTTGAAGACACAGTTCAACAGATTGCTCTCCAGAGCAACTCCTGCCACTAGGTAGCTCCATGTTCTTACGGGGGAACAAAACCCACCACCACCGCCAGTCCCGCATAGACCCTTGCGCCTCTCCTCCTGCAGCGCACTCTGGACCAGCAAGCACTACCAGTCCTGTTCCAGAAGGCTTGCACTCCTGCAGTGCCAATTCCAGAAAGGTCTCAATGCATTTGCCAGCCTCTTCCTACTGAAGGGTTCTTGATCCCTTGCGGGATGCTTTAGTGATACCCGACCCAGAAGGATGGGGCAGGCATGGGGGACTTACCCAAGGTCACCCCTCTCTGCCACTGAATAGCAGGGACCACTCCTGTCTCCTTGCCTTAACCATCCCTTTCTCCAACTTAGCTGTCACTGCCCGCAAACTAAAGGATGGGCAGGAAAAGAAATTCAATCCTGCGCCTCTTGAGCAGGGTGGTGAGGGGAGAGGGCAGCTGTGGCTGCAAGGAGCCCAGTCTCCCTGCCGCCTGCCCCCCGGCTCAGGCTCTGCCCCGGAGCCTGCACGGGGCCGTGCACCCCCGCACAGCCCCTCTCCCCCTTCCCGGGGCAGAGGCTTCTCTGGACTGGCAGGGTGGCCGGGTGCTAGGAGGGAAAGATGCTCTGCCACAGTGAGCTGGAAGGGATTCCTCCTGGGGAAGGGAAGTGAAAAGGAGGACCCCACGCAGTTTCCCTTCCAGTGCTCCCAATCCAAACATTGCCACGGCACTGGAAAAGCCTGATCCCTCCCCTGACCCCCGCCAGGCGGGCCGTGCAAGACCGGGCATGCTAATTTCGGCTCTCAGCAGCGCACCGGGGAAGCACCGCTGCGGGCGTCCCCGGCGGGGGCAGGATCCCAGCCGCCCCGGCCCGGGGGCGGCCCCAAGTCCCTGCGCTCCCCGGGGATCCCCCCGGAGACTCTCCGTCGCGGCGGCTGCGGGAGCCGCGGTGCCCCCCGCCCCCGCTCCGGGCCCGGCGGCCCCGCTCCGGAGGATAGGGGAGGGGGTAATTTGGTGCATCGCTCCCCGGAGGGGATGGGATGGGGGGGTGGGGGTCACTCACCTCCCTGCAAGGTGACCCGCAGCGCGATGCTCCCGCCGGGGGCTGCAGGAGGGGCGGCGGTGCTCCCGGGCCGGCGGCGGCTCAGCGCCCGGGCGCGGCGCCCGGCAGCATCCCGGCGGCGGGGGCGGCGGCGGGGGGCGGCGGGGGACCGGGGCCGGGGACCGGGCAGGGCGAGCGGGCGGCGGGGCTGCGCCGCCTGCACCGCCTGGCTGCACTGTGCGCTCAACTCGCGGGGCGGAGGAGGAGGAAGAGGAGGAGGGAGAGAGGGAGGGAGGCAGGCGGAGGGAGGCAGGAGAACCAGCCCTGCGTGGCAGCGCGGCCAACTTTCCTCCTGCAGCAGGAGCAGCCTCACGTCCCCTGGTGTCTACCCCCCCGGGGCGGGGTACGGCAAAATCCTCCCCGCTCTGTCCCCCATCTCCTCCTCCTCCCTGGGCCTTCCTCCCAGCCAGGGGGGGCTCCGCGGCTCCCCACCCACCGGAGCTCCGGGGGGCACCGGCCCCTCTCGCCGCCCCCTCCCGGGTGCCAGGCTGCCCCCCACACCTTGCCCTGCCGCAGAGGCACCCGGTACTGGCTCCCCCAGCCACACAGACACCTGTGAGCACAGAGCTTGACACACCAACTCCCTAAGGTGATGGGGAAGCTCCAGCAGGTCTGAAGAACTTTATTTTATTTATGTGTTTTATTTTTAAGCGTAGTGACGAGCACGCCAGGCTGCATGCTGCAGCATTGAGGGGGTGTTCCCTGCTTTCCTAATAACTGTACATAATATGGGTAAACAGGGTTCATTCATTCCTCTTCCCATCCCCAGCAGGCCTGCTAGCCAAGTCATTTGCCTAAAAGCTTCTCTGTCACCACTTCTTTCTAGATGCTTCAACATCTATGGCTCAAAATGCTGTTGGCAGATCACATGCCCAGTTTAGATCACTGCTTTCCTTTGCAACTGCAGGGAGAGAGACACGAGGCCTTGTAGCCCCGGTGCATTTTTGTTGCCTCCACCTCTCTCCCTGGGTTAAGGCTGTTTTCTCTCCCTGCTTGCTTATTGCTTGTTGTTATTCATACTCCCAAAATAACCCATGCCAAATCTTTGCTGAAGGAGAATGTTCAAGATTTAAAACACACGTTAATTAACTCCAGCCCCATTTTTCCCCTCTTTCACAACATTTTAGTTCTCCTCCAAACTCTAACTTTGTTTTCAGTATATCCTAGCAGTACTCACAAAAGACTTTTCTCTCCATCTAGATATCTGGTCCCTTGTTCATTCCTGACTTACTCCAGACTTCAGGGAGGTTTTGTGTCTTACAGAAAACAGTTTCTTCCTTAATGTAATAGGCACTGGGAGAGAATAAATATGTAATCAGCAGAAAAAATAGCCCCAAATTATGATCACCCTGATTCTCCAAAGTGCTTTTCACCTTTCCTTTCTTGGGAATAGAAGCCTGTAAAGCACATTCATTATGCCTTTACCGAGTAAGACTTTTAGGAAAAAGACTGTCTTTCTGTTCTGCTTGTACAGGAACAAAACTGTAGGGGGGCTGGCTTGCAACCAAATGACTTCTAGCTGCTACAGTGCAAATTCTTATCATCAGGCTTTACTGCTACTGATTGGAGATATCAGCTGGCTTGGATGGATGGTGAATTCCTGGCGAAATGCAGTTTCTTAGTGACCACAAGTATTTGTGAAATAGGAGGAAATGTGGCAAGATTTCCAAAAGGATTTGTTAGATTTTTCCTTGGAAGAAAAAAGTGGCATTTATACAGAATGGAACAGGGAAGGGATTTCTGGTTCATCAAGTCAAATTTTCTGGCTTCCAGGCAGCCATATCCTGTGAGCCTGTTTGTTTCCTTCTGACACTTCCAAAATGAAGTGTTGTCCATGCTGTTATTAAGGTGAGGTTCAGTGACATCACAGAAGTAATCATTTTCTCTAACACTGTTCCTCCACCTTTCCCATTCTCCCTACACCAAACTAAGCACATTCTTCATTCAGTCCAGGAAGACCATGGGCCTTTGTGTCCATGAGGAAATCAGGCCTCATTTGGTTCAGTAGAGTTTTGCAGCAGAACCAAGCAAATCTAAGTAGTGGAGCAATCACAATCCAACAACCGCAGTGGTTGTAACTGTTGCTACAGACCAGGACATACTTTGCCCTTTTTTCTTGTCAACCTCTTCTCTTGCCGAAAACCACCCAGAAAGGAGTTTACCAGTGCTCTAACTAGTGTTAATCCTGCCACTTCCCTGTTTGCGCTAAGCTTGCCATAAATGGGCCTATTCCTGATGCTGGGAAGCTAACGACTATGCCTGATTTGACTTTGATATTTGCAGCTCTCATTGTCCACCTGGTACCCTGCTGATGTTTGGAGAAAGGTTTTCAAAGACCAATAGAAAGGAGCTTGTGGTGAGGTGAATTGCAGCAGACTAGTTTGTGATTTGGGGCTTTGTGATTCAGGTCTAGCAGCATCACTGAAAGTCCTCTTCAACACCAGGTAAACATGCACAATGCATCCTTAACGCATTGTGCCAACACATTTCACAGCTTCTTGGTAAGAGTGGTAGGTGGAAAGAAATTGGGGAGATTCATGCTATGTGTCTAGCAATGGTAACTAACCCTTTCTTTCTGTTTCTAAAGGCACTTTTCATCSCTCCAGGGCTGATGCAGATGCACCTCAGTAGGAAAGCTTCTGTGTAGACAGAAGTGCAAAGCACTGCAGTGACAGAGAGCAGCATGAAGAGATGTTTGAAAGGGGCAAAGCAGGGGAGGAAGAAAAGTCCACCTCCCTTGGGTCTGATGACTGCTGGAAGCTCACTGCAGCTGCTTGCTATTCTAAGTTTATGCCAGCAACCTGCTAGGACAAACTACACAGCAGCCAGGGACCCCTTCTTTCTTTGAGAACAGGGATCTGAGTAATTGCTCCCCAGGGCCTCTGAGCAGGGCTCAGCTATGGCCTGAGCTCCTGAGAAGCTACCGTTCAAAGACCTGATGAATAATAAGAACAAGAATAATCCTTGCAAAAAGGAAGAGTGGAAGGCAAGGCCGTCTAGAGCAGAGGGAGAGATGGGAGCGATGCAGGGCAGCCCAGGTTGGCCTGGGAGCCTCCATGGGTCCTGCGGTCTCCTGCTGTCTGTGAGGAGCTAGGGATTACATCAAGGCAGGGTGTAAAGAGGAAATGCCACCTGGAAGCAGAAATTACCAGAGACGTACAAACAGCTTTTGCTGCAACACAGAGTTTTGCAGAAGTTAAGGAAGGGATGAGACTTCGCAGGCATATATCATTATAGCTCCAGGGAAATCATTTCACTGCTGGTTGCTCTGATCAGGGCTGTTACAAGGACTTACACTGACCAAGCATTTGACCACTGGCTTCAGTGGAAGCACCCTAAGTAACAGCACCTGGTTGGAGAGTCACACAGTCCTGATCGACTGCCTGCTCTGTGCTCCTCTGGATGCTCTGCGCCACTGTTAGCAGTCACTCTGTGAGAGCCCGTGGAGACAGAGCTTCTCGGAAAGTCTCCTGGCCAAAACCACCTGGGAGATATCACAGCATGGGAGCAGGAGAGAGTCCCCGTCTGGAAACCACATGTCAAATGCTGCAGGAAGTGAGGGCAAGCTTTGTGGTAGCCGCAAGGATTTGGGGARCATCGCTAGCTGGTACATCTGTTGATGTGCTAAAACGCTCATGGGAGCTGGTGGGAGAAATGTTAGGCTGTGGTCCTCAGCTGTCCAAGCAAAGTCTGAGGGTCTCCAGTGTGGTGTATGCTCTCGCAGGCCCAGGACAGTGGAAAGCACTCAGCCTTGACAACTTGGGGCTGTGGCTGTGGAGTGATCTTGCTGTGGTGCAGAGCTAGCAGAGGGAGATGGAGGCGATGGAAAGGAGAAGGTTTCGGGAAAGAAGGGCTGAGAGCTGGTATTTACAGTGCAAATGAGCCAGAGGAAAACAAACCCAAACAAACAGGTCTACAAGACTGCAAGAATTGTTCATCGTTTAGAGGACACATCTGGGCTCTAGGACCCTGTGCTCCAAAGCGTGCAGGGCTTTTGGCTTGCAGGTCAGCAAGTAGGAAAGTGGAAAGACAGTGACCTGCAAGTGCATCCCTGGGCTCTAGGAAGAGCAGCAGCACCACCTATCACCGGAGAAGGAATGAGAGAGGACAGACAAAGTGCTGCTCCTTCTCACTGTTCCCAGTACAAGATTGGAGCCCAGACCTTCTAGATGACCAAAGAGAAACTTCTTTCTTCCAGCAGAAGAACCTGGCTTAAGTCTTTCCCTGCAAGCTTTCTGCTAAAGGCTCCTGCTGGCTCTGTGGATGGCTCCTTATTTGTCCATGATCTAGCATCTTTCACTGCAGAGGAAAAAAAAATGTCCCTTAATGCCTCTAAAGCAACAGCTGGATGGTAGACTGTCCCCCAAKGTCATCTCAAGCTCAACAGGAACAGTCTCCAGTTAACATGGCAATGCTTGTCAGTTTAAGTGAGGTAGCCCAGTCGATGTGCTCAGCCTTGACAACTTGGGGGTGTGGTTGTTGAGTGATCTTGCTGTGGTGCAGAGCTAGCAGAGGGAGATAGAGGCGATGGAAAGGAGAAGGTTTCGGGAGAGAAGGGCTGAGAGCTGGTATTTACAGTGCTAATGAGCCCGAGGAAAAAAAAAAGGTCTACAAGACTGCAAGAATTGTTCATCGTTTAGAGAACACATCTGGGCTCTAGGACCCTGTGCTCCAAAGCATGCAGGGCTTTTGGCTTGCAGGTCAGCACATAAGGGTTCTGTCTATCGAAAATCCTGGCACCATAGGTACTGGTGTGGTCTGAACCACATTTTGCTTGATTATAATTCAGAGTGATGGTACGGAGCAATCGGAAAGTGGCCCAAAATCTGTCATCTCTTCCTGCCAAAGGCAAGAAGAATCTTTCCATTTAATTGGATCAGACCCCAAAGGCATAGCCAGGAGTGCTTTTAACTTTCTGAGAAAGAAAAAAGGGTTAGCTGAGATGGCTGAGCTGTGTGGGTGCTGAAGTTTGTGTTGATTTATTTGCTGGTAGTTCTGAAACCAGAATAAAAATGAAAGCTTGGGTTAACCCAAGCTGAGCATTTTTTTTCTTATTCTGTATTTATGGCAAATGGAAAAGTAAAATGTATAATTTTTTGGCTGAGTGAACCATGTAGCCTAGCTCAAAATCAAATGTTTCATTGCTTTGAACTCTTCTTTACTCTTATAAACTGGATATGCATGCTTACTTGCAACAGAGGAAGAATCTAAAYGCAATCACTGCCACTCTTTACCTAACCTGCACCAAGAAAGTGTGGCTGCTAGATATCATCTCCTAGGAGGATGAAGTAAACAGGGTGTAGGACTTTACATCTGGTACTAAATTAATTTGGAAGGACCTGTTAGCAAAAGTGAGACAGGACCATCTTTTTACATACACAAGTCCTCAGCCCAGTCTCTGGAAGGTGTTGTCTGTATCTCCTTTGCTCTAGACGAGTTACATGAATTCAGCTAAAGTGGCCCAGTTTCTCATATGTCCAGGAGCTGAGAGACTCAGAAGCTCAGAAAAAAATCGCATTGCTTTTATTTTGCCATCTGTGCCTCGTCTCACTGCATGCAGTTCTCATGTTTGAACTTTTTGGGATTCTTCCAGGAAGCCTTACAGCAAGCACTGGCACCAATGCTTCCCTATTCATAAGGCAGCTCCTTGACCAGTACGGACGGCTCCAAGGGAGAGGGAACTGTATCATTTCTGCGCTGCCTTGCATTGCTGGCCTTCCGAGGTAGCCAGGAAAGGCATAGGTTAGTGCTAATTGAGATGTGGCCATCTGTCAGACAGGAAACATGCCAAGGCCACCTTGTGATTTTTTATAAGGGAAGGAACCAGTCATTGGTGACAATATTTAGGTGCTACAGACCTTGAACAGAGTCAGACAGATATCTGAGATGATAAAGGTTCCCCTTGGATATGATTAGAGATCTCCTGAGTTGTTCAGCATCTCACATTAAATGCCTTTTCATGCACTGTGAAACTGTGGCATAACTGCTTTGTTTAGGTCAGACACTTCTTTGGAGCTGAGTGCGATGAAAATTGACCCATTATTTGTCTTACAGTATTGCTCAGGCTCCCAGTATGTATGGACACGTATATAAACATTGTAAGAGACAGTCCTTTCCCCAGAGATCTGATACTTCAAGTAGCCAGGACAGGAAAAGCAGGGGGTGGAGGGAGGCACCTGGTCCCMCTGGAGGTCTCAGACCTAGATTTATATGGGCATGTTGACGCCTAACTGGGCAGGCATTAAGTTAAATTAAATGAATTGCAGATTGTCACATTGGGTTGGTTCAGCCCCTTCAAGAGAAATGCCTGGGCCTGTGGAGAAGCCCTGTGTCATCCAGGCAGCGTCAATGGACTCAGCACAAGACATCTGGGAGAGCTGTACCTCTCTGGAGCAATGGCTGGAGGCAGCAGGATGCCCCAACAGTTAGGGAGCTGAGCTGAGCCCTATGGGTCTGATTTCCACCTTGGCAATTGTGATTTAAGGAGAGTGCCAGGCCCTTTTCTTGCTGCCTGCAGCCTACATAGTGTGGGTGAAACCTCATAGCTTAGAAGTCGCAACAGGAGCTGTGCATGAACGACATGATGGTTTCCAAATTCTCCATCATCCTGCAGATTTAAACTAGTCAGTGCCTGTCCTTAACATTAGTAAAGTGCTTTGGGGTTGGCAAGAAACAAATGAAAAAGCCTTTTCCTTTCTACACTAACAGGCCATGAAAATAAGGAGAAGTTCAGATTCCCACCTCCTGTCTCCTGCTGCAGCTCCTGTGGTAAGGACGCAGCCCCACTGCTCCTCAGGATGTCTGCCAAGAGCTTGCAAAGGACGAGACCTGTTAAGGCATGCAGGCAGATGACAGGACCTGGCCTCAGGTTTGGCTGCCTGGACAGACCACGGGAAAATGCTGGACATGATGAGAGAAGATGCTGAACACGAGAAATAACGGAGTGAGAAGCTGATGAAAGTTACAGATAGCTCCATGAGAAACGATCAGGTTTCACAGGTGGGGAGGAGAACGACGCTGATATGAAAACTTGTGGAAGGGCAAACTTGAGGAAACAGGCCAAAATTATAGGACATTATGATTAGTAAGTAGTGTAGTTGAGGAGAGATGGCTTGAATACTCCTTAATGAATGGTCCCACAAGCATTTCACTAGATTCACTAAAGGAACTAATCCGTCTGGCTGATAAATACCTAGTTGCCAGGAATGCTCATTGAATTAACTGATGCCACATGAAAATGCAGAGGGGAACATAAATTTATCTTTCTTATTAATTTCCATGTGCTTACCTGCCTTTTATGTACGATGAGGGGTTTTTCTCCCCTGGAGTAGCTGTTAAAGAGAGAGGACAGGTTTTTCGCAAAGAAAACGTCCTAACAAATACCCTAGAGGTGCTCTGGTGATTCCCTCCTTGCCCTGTGCAATGCAGAAAGCCTAGGAGGGACTCATCCGCATGCTATGTTCAGAGTCCCRTAGCTCACAGCATGGCTCATGTATCACCCTGCTCTGACTATGGAGATGCTTTTGAGGTGGGCATACTCCACTTGTCCTAACCTAGCCAGAGCTTTCAGGCTCAAGACACCTGGGGGTGGGTAGGGACATGTACAGGGAAGCTCTTCGGGAAGTCTGGACCCTCAGAGACCCCTATTGTTCCAGGGAAAAAAGGCATGATCTTGGAAAAAAAGGCAACTTTTTGTCTCTTGTCCTTCCTGTCCATGGGAAGAGGTCTGGATCCCAAACTGCTTGTCCTTTTCACCTTGCTCATCAGTGTCCCCAAAATCAGATCTCTTTTTCCCCACGACAGTGAGGGGATCGCCTATAGCTTATGGTTCTCTGCTGGTCTCTTTGTATATTCATATAGGCAAGCAGAGTTTTGAGATCCCTTCTCACAAAAGAGATCTATAGTGGAAAAGGAAGAATTTTCTATGTAAAGACAATATTAAAGGTAGTCAGGGACAGATCAGGCCTGTGGTGTTCAAGGGAAATCTCCCAACTGAAATCAATGGAGGGTTGTGCTTCCAAATTAATTGCATGCTTCTGTCCTTAGCATCTGGGCATGGAATCAAAAGTGATGAGCCAACAAAGCAGCACTGAGCTGCTCCTGCGAACAGTCATCATCAATAATGAGAAATACTAGGAGAAGCACTCTTTGAAATTCAAATCACAAGGAGCATCATTTAAAAGGGAACTCAGGAGAAGCAGAAATACCATGCACCACACATTAATTGTCATGCATGTGACAAAACCCTCTGTATTGCTGTTACTTAGCAGCATTAAATTTATTCCCATATTATTAATGCTATACCTGGGATGAAGTAATTAAACTGGCAGCCCATTTCTTCTGAACTAGAGGCCAGGCCTTCAGCCAGTGTAAATCAGAATAGCTCCACTGCAGAGAATTGGATTTACAACCAGTTGGGGAGCTGAGCCATTGTTTCTAAAAAGGGAGAGCTGAAAACGAAGTCAAAACCATCATCACTGTATGTTGTTCCTTCTGCCCCAGAGTAAGGGTAAGTGGGGCTAAAGTCCCTGCTGACCTGGAACCGCTCCCACAGCACTCTGCAAGCAATCTGGAAACTCCTCCCAGCAGATTTTACAAATTAAATTTGGAAGGTTAAATATTTAATAACATGCTAGTGATTTCTTCCAAATGGGCACACTTAGTCACTGCTATATCCTATTCCTTTTATAACCAAACTCATCAGAAATACTCACAGATCTGTTTTGACAGAAATGCTATATTATGCGTGCAGGAAAAGAGCTGATGTAGAGTTCATCACCCTGTCCTCCCCTTTCAAGCCCTCTAGCCACAGCTGCCTTTTGCCCACCTTCCAGCCTGGCTCCCAACATGCTCGTTCCTCCGTGACAGCAGGATGACTCCACCTGCATCCACAGCACCTTTCACGTTGTGACCCCAAATGGCAGGTCTGGCCCATGGACAGGAGAAGCAGTCAAGTGGATGACTGCAGTGATAGCACGGTCCTTTCAAATTGTGGGTGTCCTGATGCCAGACACATCATTATTTAGTGGGTGGCACCTTGCAGAGCACAAGAGATTTCGGGAAAGCCAGAATCTCACCTGGGCAATCTAAGGCCTGTTTGAAAAATCCACTGAAGCTGAAGGAAGGAGCTTACTGGGAAAAGGACCACATTTCTAGTATGTAGACTGTGCCTGCCCTTCTTGTGTATGAAGGGAATAAAATATGCCTTTATGTGGGCACATGGAAGAAAAGGGGAGGTACGCTGATTAAGMCCTCCAGGCAAGAAGGCAGCAGAAGAAGGTGGGTTTTGGCATATAATTAGGCTGATTTCTAACTACCATAGCTGGCATCAAATGAAGATAAGAAGTGCCAAGTTTCCAAACAGAGGGAAGGGGTTCTCTGTACAACAGGTTGCAGATCTGTGGAGCATCTTGCTGAAAGACATTGCAGATGAGACAGCTTATATGGGTGCAGGAGGAGATGGGATAGGTTTATGGAAGAGGTTCAGTGAAGGATATTGAATAGATAAAGATTATGTCTGGTTTGGAAAAGCCTGGAGCTGCAAGGTGCTGGGGGCTAGGACAGGGTTTAGGAGAAGTATCACCATGTTTGCCATGTTCTTGTAGCTATCCCTCGGCACCTGCTTTTGGCCACATTCGGAGAAAGACAAACCTTTGGTCTGATCCAGGATGGCTGTTCTTAAGTTTCTGTGGCATCCCAAACTGCCAGAGGTACTAGACATGCATCATCTTCTTGTATGGGTGCAAAAAAATGTGTGTGCGTGTTCAACAGCCACCTCTTCCAGATTATTTTTTGGGGCTTTTTTGCATTTCTAAGGTAGAATTTTCTGAGAGTTATATACCCTTCTTTAGTCAAGGCTGAGTTTTACAGGCACCATCTGGCCCTTAATTAAAAATGGTAAAATTTTCTATTAAAATTGCTTTTCAGCAGAAATTGTTTGAGGGGTTTGGGTTTTTGTGGTTTTGGTTTTTTTTTTTTCTTTTCAGCAGGTGTTTGTTTTCCTTGAGAACTTTTGCTTTTAAAAGGAAAATTGAACCTCTCTCCACAATGTTTAGGTGTTCCAACTTTTCACATCTTCATTAATGGAAAAATGCAGTGTTCAAGGTTTGGGCATATTTTTGGAAGAAATACCACAACTTCTGATTAATAACCCTTCCATATTTCAGGGCTCTTCTGTTCTGAACGTTGTGTACAATGAGATACTGATGCAAATGAAAAAATCTTTATTCAATTTAATGATGTGTTCCAGGTAGGTTTTTTTCTTATTAAAAAAAAAGGAAGCTGCCTTGGATGTTTGTACAAGGTTTCCTGTTGATCTGAGTGGCACTGGTACCCAAGTCTCTTAGACAGCTTCGAAATTCATTCCCAGGCATTTTGGCCTAAATAAAACAACAGAAGTCTCTTAATCTTATTGCTTCTTAATATACTAGGAAAAAATTGCCCTGGATTTGCCTTACATGCATCCACTTCAAAATAGCAACTTCTTCCCACATTCATGGCCTAACCAATTAAAGAAACTTTGGATGGAGGATAACCCAATGCTTTTGAACTCCAAATGTCTGGCTCTTTGGTGCTAGGTCACTGACAATCTTTTTCTTTTCCTTTCTTCTTCTACTGACAAAACACCAATACATTATATCAGTTTTTATGGGTGTCTTGTAAATTTTTCTTTGCTTGATTAGTGCAGATTTTTTCTTACAAAATAACTTGTCTCCATTAAATGCCTCTTGCCTGCAAGCAGTTAGTCTGCCAGCTTTATCCACCTCTTGTAATTTACCTGTTCTATAAATTACTGCAATCACTGGGACAGTAACACTCCTCTTTCTTACATTTCTGTGTAACACTTACCAGAAGGGAAGCAGAGAGAGTTTAAGCTTTGGGATTTATAGCAGTCATTGCTTCATAAATAATGAATCATACTAACATACAAACACTGACTTTTTTTCTTTTTTTAGTCCAAAAATCTCCTTTACTCCAGGGAAATGCAGAGCAGGGTCCCATAGGGAAATTTGCTACTGATCAGCAAGAGGAAAACTTACAGCAAACTATGCTGAGCATACAAAATGCAGAAATCAGCACAGTCTGCTCAAGACAGTTGACAAAGCAGAGTTACTGAATCCAAATTAGTATGTACAACCGCAGCTCTAACCTCAGAGCTGGTCATTCAAAGCTTCCTGGGGTGTGCTAGTGCTATCACTTCAAGCTATTGTAATTTCCAACTGCAACACACCTACAGGTAAGTCAAGGAAGAGGACATTTGCACTTCATGTAAAACAGCTTCAGCTGGGGTGAGTTGGCATGGCTGATGACATTAGACTGATTTTCATCAGGCAATACCCTAAGGATCCATGGCCCATGACCCTATCCTAACACTACTTTTTGAAAAGCATAAAACGTAAGAACAATTRGCTCTACGTTTACACAGAAAACAGATGTATGACTATATTCTCATTGTTCCATATGCCAAAAGACTTGGATGCAGACTGCAGAGACTGTGATTTCAGGTGGTTTAGTAAGGGTTTATGTTTTGTCCATCTTTTTTCTCTGTCTGCATACCTCCTCTCCCATCATTATCATGACTTCATGTCTTTCTGGAGGCATCTGAGGAATTTCAGTGGGATAATTCTCTGGGATGCACTGAAAACCAAACTGGCTCATTTTTAGGCCCAGTTAAAAAGGTGGGATGAGAAGGTACTCAAACATCTTGCAGAAATCCTGAGGAAATCCTAATCTTTCATCCCTGTCAACATCTGAAGCTTCAAGGAAAATGTTCACTGAAAAGGCAAATTTAAAAAACGCTGAGGCGTTCACACTTTGATGGAGTGTATGCCTTTGGTGTGTGTGAGAGGGCCTTTCTCCTCCCACTACTGCTTTGCTCCTAGAGAATGTCACGCCTTGGCTTCTTCAAACACAGATTTTCCAAGTGTTTCAAGTACCAGCTGGAGCATTCTCCAAAAATCACTCGCTAGCACTCCTTGCTGGTAAGGACACAATCCTTCTCCCATTGAGGGCAGTGGTAGAGCAGGATCATGAATTTCTTTAATTCTCTTGGGGGTCTGCAGTTTGCTCCACAATGACCTTGAGTATAGTTTTGTTCCAAATGTAATAATTGGGGAAGACAAATTGTTGGCTGCTTGATATAGCCAAGATAAAGAGAGGTAACCACAAGGCCTCTGCCACTGGTTAGAATGTGTCTTTGGGCTGGTGCTGCTGGTGAGCTTCAGAGATTTGAAAGCAGGGCTGGATGCACGTAAGTGTGCATCATCCGGAAACGTGAGCTGCTCTCTGATCAACACTTCAAACTCCTCAAGCCTTGCTGTCTGGTTTGCAGTCTGGGTTACGTACAGTCGTGCTGCTTTATAGCCTGCAAATACTATTAGTAACTTCTGTGGTGTGTCTCCAGCCTAATCCAATTGCTCCTCTGGCATTTCAGTGTCTTGGAAACACATAATCACACTGGGAGGATAACATCTGATAGATCTTCATGTGTGATGCCCAGCTGGAATGTATGCTTTATATACCTTTCACTGGGAGTCTGGCCATAGCATTCGTTCAGAGCCTGTCTGGCAGACATTTGCCCAGGAAACATTGCTTGAGGCTAATATAAGTGTTTTCCCAAATGGAATCTCAGCAAGTTCTGCATGAATTTTTCTTGTATACCAACTTTTGAACCTTGATCTGAGTTCAAGAAAGAGACCAAGTGAGACACAGCTGTGGTCACAAAGCATTTGTGTGTGGATTCCAGATGCTGTGCCAACTTGCCAGAGAAATCTACATCGTTTGCATCTTTTCTGAGATCATACTGACACTGACAATTCTTGGGCTACTTGATACCTGTTCTAAAAACCAGGCCACAGCCGTAAAGAGTATCCCCATACCAGAGATGCACTCTGCCTGTGTTCCTGTTGTGATGATGAACCCAAAGGGAAATCTTCTTCCCGTCTCGCTGTTGTATCCATGTGAAGGTCATGCATCACATGCAGCAGGTTATTTAAGCTGCTGCTGCCTTGTGCACTGCCTCTCTGCCTGTGGAATCAAAAGCAAGTTTCCTGTCTGTGAAGGCAGCATGTAAAGGGCAACTGAGTCGCTGGTGTCTCTTTGCCAATAGCTGTAGGACATACAGCACGCATGGCTGATCAAGCAGCAGTGAAACTGGATTGTTCTGGGTGGTGTTTACGAGTCAGCAGCAGCTGAATTTTGGCCAGGAGAAACTGGGCATTGCTTTCCCGTGAGCAGACATGGCTGTGATTGGAGGACAGCTGCTGCAGTCCGAGTTCAGACCTTTGCCTTTGGCACTGATCTCATATCACCCCCCTTCCACTCCACTGGGGTCTTGCCAGATCCCTTGCCTCTCCAAAGCAGCTCACAAAGTGTGACTGTGGCTGATTCAACAGCATAGGCTTGTAACTCTGCTGAAACAGAGTCACAATCCGTTGTTCAACAAAACTGAAGTTTCTGTAACATAACCTTTCCCACTAGTGGATACATTTCTGTCATTTCTGCAGTGAAGAAGATTTGTTATGTGCAAGGTGTACTCAGTCCATCTTTAGGTGCTACTTCAACATGAGAATGGAGATAACCACCTGGCCTGTGGACTGATGTGGAGCCACTGCCAACAAATGACAGAGGTAGCTATTGTCTACAAGTCAGCTGAAAGACATGATGAACATGAATGCTATGAAGCAGCCTTTTGTAGAAAACTTCTGTGCTTCACTTAGATTTTGCTTTATAGTCTTTGTGGAAACTTGATTTCAGCCCTATCTTTGTCATTATGGGTTTTTGTTCTAATGCATTGGTCAACCACAGCTATTTCATGGGCTTTTGGAGCCTCACGAGTTCATCTGGAGAAGTTAACATTAGGACACRGCACTGCGTTCTTGAACGTCACAGCATGAAGTACAACGGCCGGTACACGCTCCCTGAATGGGATAGCTCTTACATCTTCTGAGCAGCTAGATGGCTTCTACATTTACACAGAAAACAGATGTATGACTATATTTTCATTGTTCCATATGCCAAAAGACTTGGATGCAGACTGCAGAGACTGTGATTTCAGGTGGTTTAGTAAGGTGAGCAGGAATTTATATCAATGTTTGCTTCAAGAAGATGTATTTAAAATGCCAGGGCCATGAAAGATACAAGTTTTGTTGATGTCCCACTGGTGATCACTGTCCCACATGATCCTTCTCCATTGGGCTGTAATTCAGCAGCTATCTCCACCAGGGCAAGTCCCCCTTTCTGAGCCAGGAATATGTGGTAAGAAACCTGTGCAGGAAATGCAGAAGGAGAGCAGATGCTTTGTGCAGTTGATGCTCCTTCTTCAAGCTGTTGCCCAATGCTTTTACGGTGGGGCAAACGTGGACCAGAAATTCCACCTCCTGGGTAGCAGCTCAGAGCAGGGATGTCCAGGATGAGCCATGGCCTCAGTTAGGTTATAAAAGCTGTACTTGCTTCCAGCTCTGTGAGGAAAATGTGCATTAGGCACAGAGTGCAACAGTGAGTAAGTGTGTAAAAGTGAGAGGCAATATCCGATCCCACTGACCCTGCCTGTTTGCCAGGCGCTTTGCCTTTTCCATGACGCCTCTGTGATTCCCCCCAGACCTCAGCCGTGGAGCCAAAAGGAAGCAATGGCAAACCTGAGCTGCCTCCTTGGCCTGCAGCTTGCCACTGGTGTTACTGGAATTTGCAATAATGGGGACCCCTGCCTGGGAGGTAAGTGTGAATCACACTGGTTAAAGGGCAGAAGTTAATGCAAACTTCACCAAACTTCACTGGGCCTCACCAAGGGAGGTAAGATAATTTACAACTGTATATTTCAATCTTCCCAGCCCTTGGCTGAAGTCAGAATTTCAAAGAATCACAGAATCATAGAATAGTTCGGGTTGGAAGGGACCTTTAAAGGTCACCTAGTGCAGCCCCTCTGCAATGAGCASGGACATCTTCAACTAGATCAGGTTGCTCAGAGCCCCGTCCAACCAATGCCCCTTGAATGTTTCCAGGGACRGGGCATCTACCACCTCCCAGGGCAACCTGTTCCAGTGTTTCACCATCCTCATTGTAAAAAATTTCTTCCTTATATCTAGTCTAAATCTACCCTCTTTTAGTGTAGATTTCTTCAGAGCTTTATATTTCCTCAGGAAGGAAGTGTAAAAATCACCTCAGTGGTAACACAGACCTGATGTGTGCAGGTGGGCTTTGCAGGAGCCCCAGGTCCAGCTGAGATGCTGCTGCATCCTGCCAACGGACAGCAGGAGGGAAGGTATTGCTCCAGGAATTAATTTGGCCCYTAGCAGACTGCAGGATGCTGGCACCAGTCTGCTCCAGGCTGAGAGATGGTTTCCACTGAGCTGTAGCTCCCAGGGGACCCTATATTCAGGCCCAGCAAGCTTACAGGGACACAGAGAAGCAGCAGTTACAGCATTGTAACTGCAGTCACAGMAGTTTGGCATGGGTATGGACTTGTCCTCACTGCTGGACGAAGTCAAGCTGAATGCTGAGGTTGAGAGTCCAGTTGGTGCCTGGAGTCGGGACAGTCCTGGCTGAGGATGGGAGGCTGTGTCAAAGTGGTGGCTTGCTCTTCCTCACCCTTCCCACAGGTCCCGTGCCTGTCCCAGGATGGCTGCCGAGCAGGGGCAAGCGGAAACATGCAGCCAAGTGCTAAATATTTTATGCTATTGCCTGATTGATTTTAAACTGTGCTTACTCGGCAACACGCCTCTCAGGACTTGTTACATAAGATTAGAGATGTTTTTTCCTAATGCGGCACTGTGGCTTATAAACCTGTTGTGCGCCGGTAACAGCTTAAGAGCCTGTATTTAAAACTGGAGCTGCAGCAGTGTTTGCCCCATGCACCGCCAGCTCTGCCTCTCCATCCCCATGGCCCGTGATGGGACGGTGGTGTGGCACACACTGTCCGCAGCAGTAAATCACCACAGTGTGCAGTGGCCAAGTCTCAACTGTTCAGCTGCCGTCCTTCCCCTTGAAGACTGGCTTGAGCAAGTACGGGGAAGGGACGTCTGTGTTACGTGTGTTTATGCTAGTGGCCTCTTAATGTCTTCTCAGGTATTTCCCCACTTCAAGGAGCTGGTGCTCACTTGCTTTTCAAGTGGCAGGTGCTCTAGTCCACTAGGACCATTACTGGGTGGGAAAAAGCATTGCAGGACTCCTCTTGGGATGGAAGAGACCCGCTGTTGCAGGAGTCTTCAAAATCACCTTCACATGTGCTGAGGAGTGTTTCAAACCTGTGTGTACTCAAAATGATGTTCAGCTGGGAAAATAGTCCAGGTGGAGAAGAAAAAACAAACATCCCTTGTCAATACCACACAATTGGCAGTAAATTTTGCTTAGTTATCTACAATGGTTATACATATTTCTTTTAATTAAAATGGGGAGGAGAGAAATAAAACTATGTAATCATGATGAGACTGGTTGTTGTCTTGCCAGATTTTCAGAAGTAACTTCTGAGGAGGCTCAGAAAGGAGAAAGGATGGCATAGCAAACATGAGTGAGTTGCAAACAGCAGCTTTGTTGTGTGAGATGGGAAGAGCTCATTTCTTCCAGAAAATAATGTGCTTTTTATTGTACTTCTTCACAGTCCATTCGAAATGTGAAGGACCAACCATTACACCCAACAGTGTGTGCCAGCACCTCAGCTGTGATGGATGGCAGAGTCTGTCGGTCAGGCCTCGGAGAACAGACGTTTGCTCTTCTCAGCATCCTGCCAGGAGAATTGCCCTGGCCAGCCGGAGGTGTTGGCAGACTTCAGCCCTTTGCACAGCTGCAAGGAGGAAACAACCCCAGCTTCCCCAGCCCCTGCAGCCTACAGCACTGTCTGTGCAATTCTTTCAGGTTTCTATCTCTGGGAAGTCACATTTGTGGTAGGTAGAAACCTGGAGCTACTGAAGGTAGAGGAAGTTTTGCTGCTGACCTGCCCATCTACCTTCTGCCATTATTAGTCTGCCTGTACGCTGAGGGTGAGCGTACCCTTCAAAAACCAAATGTTTCCTGCTGGTGATGTGAGATTGCCTTTAATTTGTGCCATGTATCAGGGCTGGAATTCAAAGTTCCCTGGCACATTTTCCATTTGTAATTGGCTATTATCTCTAAGGGGAGCCTAACTGGGAAGTTGCAATCTGATGACACTATCTACAGGGAGAAGAGGAAAGGCCAACTCATTTTCTCTTGGTGAGAGAGGTTTGGCTGTTTGGGGGATGCTGTGGCACATAAGGAGGCTTCTTAAACTTTTCTCATTAGCTCATTTCAGTAATTGAGAGGTGCTGGCTGCATGCTTAAGCAGASCATCAATCTCAGCTCTGTATGCCACCAAATCTCTTACAAAAGGGGAGAAGATGGGCTAGTCTGGAGTAGTAAATCTGCCTAGAAAGAGAAATGGGAGCTTCTGCTTCTTGCACATACTGAGACGTGGCTTGTGAGTGCAGTGGGAAGACTTGATGACTGGACGTGATCTAGGTATGTTGACGTGCACTCTCCAACCCTCTTGTGAACAGCGCAGCTAGCCAAAGAGTGCTTCTGGGGCCCTTTTCAGCCTTGCTCTATTAGGATTTGAGGCAGATGATGAGTCTGTTCTGCCTTACTGTCTCCAGGAGAGCAAGAGAAACTCCCTCCTGCACAATCCCATTACCACTTGGGTTATTATCAGGAAGCCTGATGGAGCAGTGGAAGCAGTCACAAGAGCAAAAAAGACAATTGTTTAAAAATCATACCTTACCCACATGGGTCTCTTCAGGGTCTAAAAAGGAGTGAGATCAAGGTTGGAACTGTTATTTCTTCTTTCTTTCATCCTCACTCTGTGTTCTTTAAGCACTGAAGAGTTTCTTTCTCCAGTGCATCATTAGATTACGGGTTAGCTTCATGGGACTGCAGTTATAAATCTGGTTAAGAAGCAACACTCTAAATAAGGAGCATTGGGAGGGAGTCTTATCCATGTCAGGCAGTATTTTCTGAGTTGTCTCAGTACGGGAAGCAGGGCTGGGCAAAACGTATCTGTTGAAACTTTTTACTAGGAAGAAAAGTCATTTTTTGACAAGATGAAGACTTCCCCCCCCATACTTGTGTTACTTTTGTTTTTACATCATATGCTGTATTCAGCAATCAATATTTTCAGTGAAGTTATTTCCAAATCAGATCCTTGTAACATTTGCTCTTTGTGGGGCTCATTCTTTCAGCTCTCTTGGTCGCCGGCTCATGGCTGAGGGTCAAGGGACAGCAGAGTCTTCAGCACTTCTTTGGGAGGTGATTATCCCTGTGCAAAAAAGTGTTGCTTAGAAGCGACAGGGACCCCAGCATAAAAAGAGTTAATATTTAAAACAACTGGGTTGTACTGACTGGAAGATCTGGTAATGCCTTCTGCTCCCCAGGGACTGTGGGGACAGATCTGGCTGAGCCATGTCTGTCTCTGTAGTCCACTGTAGTCCACTGAGGAGAACCCAGGATGTCTCTTCAGACCCTGCAGGCATGGGGACAGCAACTTCTGTGCAGCCCAAAACCTGCTGTGAGTTATCCTCCAGGCACCAAGGTGGGTTTGGCTTGGCTCCCTCAGTACCAGCCTAGGAAGACTCTTCCAGCTATGATCTGACTCCTGGTCCTCCCAACCTTTGGAGAGACTTGGAGGAGGAGGAGGAAAAACCATTAGCTTATACCTATGAACTGTTCCCTTCACATTCCGTTTTTTTAGACAGACACTATTGGTTATTTTAGTATTACGAATTAACAGTATTTTGAAAAGCTACTTAGACAAAAGAAAGCATCTGGAATAAAAACTTCTGCAAAGGATGCCTTTTGCATGCTTTCCACAAAGACAGTGGAGTTCATACTTAGCCGCAGGACCTGGCTGGCATCGCCTCCAGCAGCGACCGCCCCAGGTAGATGCCTGGAGCAAGAGCTACCTGACTGACAGGAGCGACCAGGACAGCTGGAGAGGGTGCTGCGACTGCTGGCGCTGGCTGGCTGCGGGACCCRCCTGGCACGCCAAGCTGAGCCGAGCCACTGGCCGAGGTGGTGGCAGGCAGTGGCATGGCTGGCAGGTGAGGCACAGAGGTGGCAGGTGAGGTTGACGTGAGTGACCRAGTGTCCAGCCTGACTGGCAGCTGCCCACTGAAGGCTTTGGCCAAGCAGGGAGCCCACAAGAACAAAGCTGGTGACTGAAGCGAGCCAGTGCCCTGGGGAAAGCAATGTCCTCTGAAATAGTCCCTGCACATTTTTATAGATTAACTATTTTCATTGAGTATGAAGAGGTCATTTACTTTTTTTTTTTTTTTTTAATATTTTAGACAAAAGATCTGCAAGGAAAAGTAGCCTGTGTGCAACACTCCTGGTACATGCCCAGTCCACCCTGTGCATCAACAGGCCACCTGCGCACATGAGTGGGGTGAGTGCTCGTCATGACTAATGGAAGGAGAAAACAGATGTGCCCAACTGGAACAAAACCCTGAGGTCCCTGATGGAGGCAACTTGCTCACGCAGTGGCTGCAGCATCTGATTGATTCCCCTRCCTGTCCTGAGTCACAGGGAGACAAGGAAGGGTTATCTCGGCTGAGTGACGTGACCCACTCTGGAGGGATGCGACTGGGGTGACCTAGCTGAGAGGCTGCTTGCATGAATAAACTGACCCTATCAGCCCTGCTGAGCTGGTCACTGACATCATCTGAGACAATAAGAAAACCCAGAACCATTTTTTATATCCAAAGAAAGAACCAGGCCAAATTCAATGGCCAGTGTTGGATATTTCTGAATACATTGAAAACATAATTTTATTTTTATTATTTATGATATCACCAGAACCACCTGGAATCCACCCAAAAGTTCTAAAAGTACTGAAAGTGCTGAACTATTCAYTCTAGTGTGCTCTGACTGCATGAACCAGCCTCATCCCAGAGGAATGGAAGGCGCAAAGTATGTTTGCTATATGTCTGCATAGGTGCAGAGTGGAAGTAGTAAACACAAGAACAAGTGGGATATGTCAGAGAAAAGTCGACAAAACATCATGTCAAATCTGTTTATGTTCTTGGGAGGACTCTGTATAACAGGGAGTCTTACCCAGTCTATGTTTCTTAAAAAACATAGTAGGCAAGGTCTCTCTACAAAGATCCCTCATAAAACCCMTCAAGGAAAAACTGGGTCAAGCATGTTACAGATTCACAACCAGCTCAAGGTAGGGAGTAAGGGTCTGTTTTCACAGTGCAAGGAGATTACTGAAGATGTCTCCCCTTCTTCTCATTGACCTGTGCTACCCATCATATTCATAAGGGACATGAGGAAGAACATGAGTAGGGGAATTGTCAAGACTGCAGATGATACAGAATTACCTAGGATGGTGATTGCAATTAAGTGAAGAGTGACAGAAGGGTCTCTTGAGTAAGTGGTTTGCAAAATGGCAAAGGAAATTCGATGTCAACTGGAAAGAAACTATAGCATGGGAAAGTAATCCTTACAATATATGCTTACTGGCACTAATGGTGCACTAGCTATTAACACTCACAAGGCAGATTTGGAGTTACTCTGAATAGCATGGTTATCTGAAAATACAGGAGAGGTACATGGATACATCTGCATTGCTTTCTCCATGACCTGGATTAGTGTACTTCAGTCTGCTTCAGCCCCAAATATGTGTGCTGGGGTCTGTGCCAGGGTCTGGGAGCAGGGCGGTGAGCTCAAATTTGCACACCCTGCTCTAGATGGGGAGAGAGGTGTATAAGTTATTGCTCGGGTGTTTGGCTTTTTTTTTTCCACCCAAGATGATGAACGAACTCAGTCTATTGTGGGAGAAGATGTTGAGAATAGTGGATCAGACTAAACATYTCTGCTTTGCTCCCTTGCTTCTCTCTGCCTCTCCACTTTCAGTAGGGGTTTTATCAGCTGTCCTGCTCCTGTGCTATTCACTGGTGAGGGCCCACTACACCCCTCTTCTGCACCAGTCTGCGGAGAATATAAGCTACCTCATCCTTCCAATGTTGAGACTTGACCTCTTCAGCCTGAGCTGATACCCCATATGTTTTGGTTCTACAAGTTCTTGGCTTGATCTTTGATATGTTATGAAGGAAGAAGCCTTCCAAAACAGGGAGGTACCAGCATGAGAAGCATGTTTTGTCTGTAACACTGCACACTGAATGACACTTGGTTTCGAGAATTTGAGCCAAGAAGAGATAAAGTTTGAGCATTAGAAAGAAGGACCAAAAATTAATTAAGAAATTGCTTTGCTTCCTCCTGCTGCTCTGATGTCTTCTGCTGACTTCTAACTCCCTTCTCTTCAGCATCCAGAGTCTCAGAGGAAACACAATGGCTAAGACTCAGCTAATTTACACCAAGACAGCAATGACCTGAAAGTGCTACTACCTTCCTCAACATCAGATGTCCTCCCTGTCCATCAGTCTTGTATCTTGAAAGACCTGTGGTCTTACAATAAAGCCRAATTCCAATTTACACAATGTTTCGACTCCCCAGCACAAAATCCCAGGACACTGCAGTCTTGCCTTTATGGACATCTTTGCACCTGCTAAAATTGTTCAGATTTGCCTATCGTTTCTTACAATACCGTGTGCCCCATGGAACAGGTTCTTCAAAAGGCAAAAAAAAGCCCAGGGTCAGGCAGCATCCTGCCTTTTATTAAAACCTTTCTTTTATGTGGGGTCCTCATATACACCTCATGAACAGTGACAAATGAAACATCCCATCCTACAGTTTGGCTTTTATTTTTGTTTAATTTACTTGTGATCCTACAGCTTTTCTTTTATTTCTGGTCCTTATTTCTTGCAGAACATCCCGAGTACATCAGTTTTGTCAGTATGGCCTGCTCACGTATCTCACACTCTGCCAATCATCTTTGCCCTAAAGAATCTCATGTTCACAGCCTGTTTCTTGTGGTACCAATAAAAAAAACTCTCCATCCTTCCTTTAAGAAGTTATTCATGGTTTTCCACCTTCTTCTCAGGAATTAAAGAAAAAAAGAAAAGAAAAAAAACAAATTCTCCTTATGACATTCTCTTTTTCCAACAGTTCTTCACTATGTACCTCATTTGTTGTCTTTCTAATGTATCCCTCCAGCAGGATTATGCTTCTTCACCAGAGTTTTGGCCTGTCAGTTCTTACTGTTTATATAGTTATCATTAAATGTTCCTGTCATATCTTAACCTTGCTGTTTTTTTCTCTTCATCTTTCCCAGCAATATGTAACCTGCCCTTGCTTGAGTACATGGTCATTAGCATAGGCAGCACAGCTGCTGCTGTTGTTATTCTCATTATTACCATAATAGCTGGGGSCAGAAGAGAGAAGCAGCTTTAGGCATTGTACAAACACAGACAATCCCTGACACAAAGAAAAACTCTAGTGTTGTTCAAAATAATTCTGAAATCATTCCTGTGAGTATCCTACTCTCCCTTTAAAATATTCATTTTTACCCATCAGAAAGCTACTACCAAATGTGATGTGTTCAGCCCTCCAGTTTTTTGACAGAGTTGACTATTTTGCATTAGCTCTTCCTCACCACCTCACTTACCAGCTAGTTTTAGTGACCACATTGCAGCTACAGCAGGTGAATCCCCACAAGACTTCACTTGCCAGAGGTTTCCTATGTGCTTTGGGGAATCCAGCCATGTATTAAGTACTGCAATAACAACATATGGGTTCCCACCTTTTTGAGAAACCTAGCCTTCATTTCATAGTTGTACAGTCATCTGTGCCCCTTGTCCACCCCCTGCGCAAAAAAATAGCCCTGCTGGATTGGCTTTTCTTTTATCAACGTTTTGGTCTTGAGATCAGATCTTCACCTTGGAAATGCATTTACTCCCAGCCAGCCACCACTGGCCGGTGCTGCGCAATAAATCAGCAAGTTGAAGTCATGCACTCGTTTTGCTCGATCCACTGTCAGCAGAGGGACATAGCACTGAGCCCCAGTGAGCAGGATATAGTTTGCATTTTGACATAATGCCAGCACTCATCTGCATAGGAGATCAAAGGCAGTGGCTGAAACATAGAAACAGGTTGTAAACAATCGGGCTGTGCTCATTAATACTGATTGATTACACTGTTTTCTTTCTGCTTAATTCATTTGGGAGATTGTCTATATTGAGCCATCCTATGGAAGCGTGGATGGGCCACTGTGGCATAGAGGGGCATGCTTCTGAGCCTTAGATAATATAACATTAGGTAATATAACATTGGGCTGGCACCCAGGGCAGACGTGAAAGCAGCATCAACAGGCCTACAATGTAAGCAGTAAAACATGAAATATGGATGGARCATGATTTCTAAGCTTGGGGGTTAGAGGGAAGAAGTGCAGGTGAGAGCTTCCTGGCTCTCAGAGAGACGGGCAGTGGACCAGGATCTCCTGGTCCATCAGCAGGAGTTTGGTACCTCCATGCCTTCCCACATCCTGGCCTCATCCTCCCTCTGCAATGCATCACCCACCTACAGAGCAGGCCAAGGAAGTCTTTACATTGTAGGAGCAGGAGGAGGAAAGGCACTGACCTACAGAAGCCCGGGAGGGAAGCAGGACACCATCCCATCCTAACAGGAGGGCTGGAGAGCTGTATGGACAGCACACAACAAGGCATGCTTGTGAGACTGGTGAGTTTAGACTGGATATCAGGAAAAATTTCTTCACCGAAAGGGTTGTCAAGCATTGGAAYAGGCTTCCCAGGGAAGTGGTTGAGTCACCATCCTTGGAGGTATTTAAAAGACATGTAGACGTGGTGCTTAGGGATGTGGTTTAGTGGTGGACTTGGCAGTGTTAGGTTTATGGTTGGACTTGGTGACCTTAAGGGTCTTTTCCAACCTAAATGATTCTATGATTCTATGATTCTATGATTCTATGATAGTGGACATTCAGGAAGGTCCCCAGCCTGTTCTGCCCCCTGGTAACTCTTCTGGGAGGTTACTGCAGTAATGCTGTTTGGGTTTATTGTCTTGCATTATAATATTTCTTTGACTGGGGGTGGAAGAAAGGGAAGGATACCAGGGTGGGGAAACCTTAGGATGTGGAGTTTCCAAAACCTGGGCTCTGTCCCTGGTTGGGGAGGTATTCTCTGGCCAAGACACTGCTTTTCACATCTGTAGAATGGTGATAACACTCCCGTCTGGTAGTGGAAGGCTTAATTGATTAATATATGGAAGACACTATATTAATGCAATGTTATCATCCATGGAAAATAAAGAAAGGCTAAAAATAGTGTAGTACATTTTGACAGAGCTTTTGTTATTTTCTTTTTATGTTCCGTTCCTTTGAGTCTGTCTTTTTCCTTGTTAGGAAATCCTAATTAACATTTTCATTTTCATTTCATTACCCGGTTGAGGTTTTGGGACTCTGTAGGCAGCCACTAATCATTCAGTCCCCAAATGAGATGAAGGCTTCTTGGTGCGAGGAGMACTACAGATACAGAGGGAACAGAACCTGCCCTCAATACTCGGGATGGAGGTGGTGGAGGGGAACTGACCTGCTTATAGTCAGACTGAATACAGGTYGATGGGAGTCCAGTTTCCTATCCCCTATCTCAATACGTATGCCTGTCTGSTGGAGAAGAGGCACAAATGTAGATGCAGACACACTCTCACTTGGGACCTGGCATGGAAACAGCTAAAAGATCCCAGCCGAAAGCTATCTGTACTATAATTAGAACAAGGGCTGTCTGGGAAACGAACTTTTCGTGACTGTGGCAAGGCAGAGCTCTAGGATCCCCACCATAATGAAAGGCACAGGCTTTCTGAGAGAGTTTTCCCAGCTTTTTAAGACTATCAATTTGGACCAAAGTTCTTAAACTGTTTTGGCTTTCTATTGAAGCAACCCTGGGGTTGAAAAAGTGTGCTGAGCTCTGTGCCCCAAAACCTCTGGATGCCCACCTCCATGGGTTCCCATGTCGGTGTGGCTGACGAAGAGGCTGTATGGAGGCAGGGAAGAAGCAGACTCAGGAAATTCGACCTTCAGGTGCTCCTCCATAAAACACAAGAACAACCAGATGTAGGGGGTCGACACAAAACATCAAGCTCTGTACCCTGCCTCCAACAGTGCCGACATYTGGTGTTCATGAGAGGGTATAGACGGGGCAAATACAGAGCTATATTTGCCCAATACATTAATTTTATATAAAACATTTCTGAAGGTCTGTGTATAAAAGGTTGCAGTGGGAGAGGAAGTGTTTGGGAAACAGGGCTGGAGGAGGAGATGGAGGGGGAACAGGAACAGGAAAATAAGGAACACGAGGAAGAGGAGGAACAGAAACAGGAACAGGAGGAGCAATAGGAATACCTCCTCCTCCTCCTGCCCGCTTGATTTCCATGTCCCTTCTCCCCAGATAGGCTGCAGGTATGGGGCACGCCTAGCACCTTGCTAACACTGCTTGTGTCACTMACAGGCTCGAACTTAAGGTAACAGGCTTGAAATTTAGGAGGCTGAACWTGTGGCCTGGCTCCCCTCCTCTAGCTGGGGAGGCAAGTCCAGCATGATGGGGTGGAGATATCAGTTAAGTCTAAATGAATAAGGCTAGAACAGAGGCTCAAGCACTGTACGCTAGTCATCAGCATTAGCACTTCCCCTGTCATGGCTTTGACATATTCCCAAGCGGCAGCATGAGGGAGGGAAAGAGAATTTAGCAGTACGGACAGGGACTGTGCGGTGCCACTTACACTTTGGGCGTGGTCCTGGCTTATTTACAGTGAAGATGTAGCCCTAGGGGCTCCCAGGAGCATAAAGATGGTAAGACTCAGAAGACAGTCTTTGTTGCGGCATTTGAGACAACCTCTCCCAAATTTATTACAGCAAGTGCCTCCTGACTTTGAAGTGCCAAACAGCTTTGGGCAAGACCTGAGATAAAGGAGGTTTGGGGTTGTGAGGTTCCTTCTCTTCATTTTCTTCTCAACGTTGCAAAATGACAGTGTCGGTAAGGAAAGCTGTTAGCACTTGGATGAATGACCTGACTGTCTTCATCAGACAGACAACACCACAAAAGTTTTAACAATACCATTAATAATTATACGTGGGCTGACTTATATGGGAGCCTCCCACCTCACATCCTCTCTGCCGAAGGACCTATGTAAAGCAGGATTGTCTGCATATGAATTAATCATGGTGTGAATCTCTGTGGCTGATCTTTGTTCTGCATGTGGTAGCGCACACTAACTGCATATTGAAAGGCTAAAAACTTTGCTCCTTCCCCTCCAAACTCCTGCAACTCGCTTGGTGATAGGGGAGAATATTAATGCAGTGCTCAGCCATCACCTGGTATTCCTGACACATCTGAGGACTCATACCGCAGTACAGAACTCCTCGGGGAGGGGATGGATGGATGAATGGGTAGATAAAAACAATCAGGGAATCTGTAATTCTCATGTTTGTTCATGATTTAAAGCAGGGTTCTCATTTTTCTCGCTTTGTTCTCTGCTAGACATTTGTAAAGATACTGAATTGTTTCTGAAAATGAAACCTGCTTTGACGTTTCTGAGAGCTCCCTCTTTCAGAGCTTGTTCTGTTTCTTGGCTTTTACAGGCAACCACAACTATGGTGCAAGCGAACAAAACCCCACAGATCTATAGATGTCTCCAGTGACCTGGGCTTTAAGCCTAAAAGCCCTTTGGACTGGATATAAATGCTTTTGCCTTATCCCAAAATTGGCTTCTGCAAGAACAACAGAAGATGAAGTGGTTGTCCAAGCCCAGGTGCATCTTATAGTGATGATATAAATTAGTTTCTAGCACTCATCTGACTCTAATAACCACTGAAGCTTAAACTGAATCTGAGTGCAGTCTACATGAATCAGATGGTGTATTTCTCAGACCCTAACTCTGCAATGGCAAACAACAGTGCTTTACTCAATGCCTTTAGCTGTGTAACACCCAGTACCAAGTTAGACAAACTGAGCAGGAGAACAGTTGTTCCAGCCCAGGTCAGTCCTCCGGGCTCTCAGAATTTGGCTTGATTCTGATTTTTCCTCAACTCAGGGGTGAAACCAGCTAAATCACTCAGCTCTTCCAGAGCATAAATCCAGTAACAGAGTGGAGAACACCTCTGCAATTGCAGTGTCAGTTTTGACAAGCAGCAATTATTCTGGTGGGTTATCCTTTTTCTGCTTGTGTGTTTTATTTGTTGTTCATCTGGGTTTTGCTTTGTTTTCTAATTGCTTTCTATTAGCATAGCTAGGGATTTCCATTGGGTAGTATGTTGCAGCTGATGATCGCTATGTATGTTATAAATGCTGACAGCTAGAATTCTGGGATTGTCGGTTTGTGTTATTTCATGTATAACTGCTGTTTCCCGGGTTTGATAGCAAAATAGTAGGGGTAGTCCTGCTGCGAAGCTTGTGAGCTGTCTGAATTCATGGATAAATAGGTGCATTAAGCATGTGGCTCTTTGCATTACAGCAATAGCCCTGTATACTGAAGAGCACATTACTTTCACTCTAAGCTTGCACTACAGGTGGTTTCTCAGAGCGATAGCCAGATACTCTTTGAGCTACTGCCCTCAAAATAGAGCCTAGCTTTCCAAAACTGGAGCATGGACTGGTTTCTGGTGTGTGGTTTTCAGCCTTTACCCTCAGAGCTGGTCTTAACCCCTGTGGCATTGTTTGCTTTGACTTTGACTTGTACAGGATCAAACCCAGAAGCAAGAAGAAGACAAAAAGAAAACAAAGAAAAGGAAAAAATGTTTAGCCCATCTTTTGCATAGTAGAGCCTTCTAGCACGCCTCCCTCCCAATAGCCTGGGTGTTTTAAAAGAGGGGTGAACTGAAGCAGAACCGAGTGAATTGAAGGGAAGTGAATGTGGGTTTTACCAGCCTCTGGCAGTGGAAGCAACAGGCTCTGCATATTTATTGATTACAGTGTGCTCTACATCCTGGGAGGAGGTATTCAGAGCTAATGGTGGGTGTATTTGTTATGTCTGGTTCAGAAATCAGAATGAATAAATGATAAGCAGTGGAATGCAATTGGACTGCTAACAAGTTATTTTGACTTGCTTAGATGTGAGAGAAGGAGGGAGGGAGGGAGCCAAGCTGAGCTGTGAGCTCTGCACAGGTACAGAGGGACTGAGGACTCAGTGAAGAGCGTGCTGGCCCTTGTCACCGGACCTGTTAGCAGGTCACCGAGCAGCTGGCCGAATAGGTATCCTTGCAAATCATGCATATAGTCTCAATCCTTTGGAGAGCACTGATACACTCGGGGGGTTGGCCTGATGGGGATGCGGACCTGAGCCGCCCCCAAGMATGTCCAACCATGGTGGCCTCACACCACGCTCAGTTATCCTTGCTCAATACAAGTTGTGCATTAAAGTAAGAAGGCAACAAAGGGGAAGGGAGACCCTTGCCTTTTAGAAATTACCTAGGCCATCCCAGCTTAGCTCTCCCGAGTTCACCATTTCCTTGTAAATATATTTGTCTGTGTTCTTACTGAGGGTGCTTCTGGAGCCATCCTCAAGACAGTGCTTGCCTCCTTGGTAGACAGTGAGTCTTCAGTCATGGTTTGGGTGGAACCTGAAGGCAGGTGTTCGGTGCCCAAAGAGCCCCTCAGACTTGATGATATCCTGCATGGCACAGCCATGTCTTGCTGGTGGCTCCTCTTGCACACATCCACTGCAGTCTTCCCAGTGCTTCTCAGTGGTCACCAACCTTGCTAAGCAGAAAAGTGCAGTAGCTTGGCCACTGCTCAAGCCTGGGTGAGCGAACACCTGGAGGGTCCATCATCATGTCAGTGATGACTTCCCACTGAACTTTGGCCTCAGAAAGATAGCTGAAAATCTTTACCCTTACCTTCTTCCATTCCTCTAGCGTGAGCACCTTTGGCATGTCTCCTCCCTGCCTGAACACARGACTGGGATTTGTTGGACATTTTACTGACTTCATGCATTATTATTTGTCAGTGTAATGAATAAGTAAGACTCTGGACCCATGGGAAGCCTTGGTAATTATTTTACTAGTTTTTGTTTGTTTTGTTTTGGCATCTTTTCCCCAGGAAAAGAAATTGTAAATCATCTGTCAATACAGGAAAGTTAGAAAGGGGTCAAAAATTTTTTTTTTTGCTAGTTTTCCTAACATGAAGAAAAAAGCCCCTTCCATTTGGATCACAGACACGATGTCTAGTCTTTCATYCTGCTGTGGAAGGATTTGCTTGGGGAATACAAAATATTATATACCTACTGCTTTGATAAATTTAATCCTCTCCCCAGCAGCAACATTAGGAGCCTAATTTGGATTTACAACAAAGCCAAGAGAGCAATTATTTTACTGCAGCAGCATAAACAGCTCCTCATGTGAATGAGAATCAGGCCCAGTGTGTCCCCATAGATATCAGAGGACACTTGCGAGAACTAAGAATTTCATTCACTTACATCTTCATTTTCTTAAGGGTGCGTGGTGTTGTTCTTGTCACATCTGAAGCTGGAAGGAAGACCCCCAAAACACTTCAACCCCAAATCAGTGACTGGGAAGGTGAGTCAAGGTTTCTAGAGTCCTAAGACTCTTTCAGGGCGTAGGAGGTGGTGACTTTTCTCCATGTCTACTGAGGGTAGACTGGAAGAAAGTGGTCCTGTTGTATCAGGGGGTATTTAAGCTAGACAAAAGAGTATACGTGGGCATGAGAATTCATCGAAAGAGGAGGTCCCAGGGCACTTCAGTGGCGCTGGCAGGACAAAGTTCTCAWGGGATGGTCCAGATAAATTGGATTTTCCCTCAGGGCAGAGGGAAGGAGTAGACCATTTCTTGGGGTCTCCTGGAGCCTGACATTTCCATTTTTCTGAGATTCTGTTTCTTAGCTAACTACTGTAGCATCCCTCCTCATCCTCAACAAACCTTCCTTCCCCCAAATCTGATCTGGTGTCCTTCACCCTCTGCAGGTCCCAGTGGTCTCCAGGCACAACCTGGGCTGCGCAAGGGCTGGGCTTCTGCCACTCCACCCATCTCGCAGGGGCTTTGGGACCTTCACTCCTGTTGCCATGGATCAAATCTCCTCTCTCCTCTCCTTCATATGAGAAAGGCTCTCACCTCCAGGGAACTGAGACCATCACTCAGGGGACGGGTCCAGGACTGCCTGATGAAGATGCCTGAACTGGAAACAGTCTTGCTGTAGGCTGGGACTCAGTGTATCTCAGCTTAGCAAATGGGCACAAACATCCAGTCCCATAAAGATATCCTGTGTGATGGTTTTGCTATGCAAGAGTAGGATCCTGAGATGATATTTAATGATGAGACCTCAAATATCTTAAGAACACAAAATTTTGTTCCCAGTCCCAAAAACCTAATCTGGAGGTGCTCCAAATGCATTGGACACACCTTATCTTCAATCAGGATCCCTGCCCCACACCCAGCTGCCTTTAGTGGATCCCTGAGACAAGGTCTGTAGGGAAATTGCAGCTTCCAGGAGAAAATGAACTTTTTTGAAATGTACAGTGACATCTCCATGTGATGTGCCAGCTTCTTTCTAATATGTRGAAAACCCCACAGGCCAGCATGCTTGAAAACCCAGCTGTGACCAAAAGCAACATAGAAAACCTGGGCCACGTTTATGGGCTGCCAACAGCATGCACCAGCACACCACCTGAGCTGATGGTTTGAATCACTTGCAGATCAACCTTTGCAGCCTGTCAAACTGGCCATAAGCACCTCCTGCCTCCTAGGTAGGAAAGATATAATGTATGTTGACCTCCAGGCTACATTTAGGCAGGAGTGGAGATTTGCTCACAACTGGTTGTTGCTGCTGTTTGCAACAAGCGTCTCAGCTAGATCGTCAAGTGCTACAAAGGCTCTGCCCCTGTCCTTATGTATCATCTCTGACTTGGGGAACCCCCTTGCCCCACTGGTGAAAAACCAGCTTGCGCTTTGTTACCTCCCTGATCCTACTTGTGTCAGGCTCCAGTGACTGCAGTGATATCCCTATGTGTTAGTCTGAGTTCAAGGAGTCATACACTTGAGTGAGAGCCATGGATTTTAGTTCTTTTCGGCATCACATTTCTAGCTTGTTTGGCTGCAGGCAATGGTTTGACASAAAAGCTCTAAGGAAAATGAGAAGATACCAACATTTGTTCTGTCTTTCAAACTCCTGTTTTTCAGCTAATCGAATTTTGGAGACCCGACTTCTGGGTTTTCAGCTCCTGAGGGTAGTAACTTCATGAAAGTCTCTGTGGCTTGTTTGTCAGCCAATGTCCTTCAGTAGAGCTCCCTCCAAGGTAGAGTGATGAAAGGCAGTGCCGAGGGACAGCCTGACTCTGAGCCCCAAAGCATCCAGGAAGCCACCTTTCTCATTGAGGAAAGGTCTTGGGAGAAAGGGATTTCATGCAGCGAGCCAGAGATACCCAGATAAGGCACTGCAAGGTCAGCATGGGTTGGTGCTAAGTTGCAGACCCGCAGAAGACGGCAGACCTCTGTACTTGTCAGCAGTTTAATAAGGGCTGATGGTTTCACCTGCCATCAGCATCAGACTTTTTTACTTGCAGCCTTTCTCTCTCGTTCTCTCTGGAAAAGAAAAAAACAAACCAACCCACACCTCCCTCCCTCTGTTATAATTGCTTCATATAGGATATTTTCTGCTTTGACTTTGTCCCATTTTTGCCAGTAACTCGCAGAAAGTGAGTCACTCTGAGCAAGCTGGAGACAGGCCAAGGGCAGGCCGGGGAAGGGATGTGAATGCTGTTTTCCCTGCTGTGGCAGATCCCTTAGGCTGTGCCRCCAGTGGGTAAGCACTGCTCTTGGCTCTCGCGCAAGGCCATATGGTGGGAAGTAGGTGGGAAATGCCTTCCCCATCCAAAGAAAAGTCCTCTTCTGTTGTGTGCACTCAGGGGGTGGTTCCCATGTGTGCTGCAGCTTTCCTCTCCTCCAAGATGAGCCAGAGGGCCAGAGCTTGGCTGCAGGGATGCTCTAGATGGGAGAAAAACAGTTCTCCCATTAGAAGTTTGGTTTGAAAAGTCCCTGGGACAAAAGGGGCAGGTGGATGCCTGAAGGCTTGGGTTTATATGGCCACCAGTTTCTGCTGGTTTAAGCGCATCAGTCTTGTAGACCAGCAGATATAAACTCCCTGACCTCCGGAGCAAAAGGGAGCTGCTGCATTTTGCAGGAGAGACTGGGTTTAGTCCTACAAGGAGACAGCAACGGGCTGTGCATCTTTGTAGCCCTGCTTTATGGCCAGTCATCCACACCAGGGCACGGGGAGCGATAAGGCAGGGCAGTCCATCTCCTTCTGTGCTGGAAGCATTTTATGCTCACCGTGTGCTGGGTTGCTGCATATGAGCCAGGGCAGGATCGAGCCCTGAGCTCTGCGCTGCTGTGCTGGGAGTAGCTGGGCTCCAAGGAGGTGCTGGAGGCAAGATTTGTCAGGAGAGGTAATATTTTTTATGGGAGCAATTCACAGAGGTGGATAAAAGGGACAAGCTTTAGAGCTCCCAGGTCCTTCTTCATGTCTGAAATAGGAGCAGCAAGAGACAAGCCAGGGAACTGAAATTCATAACTCTGGACACTAAACATCACGGGCTCTATAGAGATATTGGTTTTACGGCACTTTATAATTCTTATCCCCTCCTCTCAGCTAACAGCTTCTTGTTCTACCAGCAATAAATTACCTGCCGCTCTCGTTTTCTCTCTCCCTCTCTCTTTCCCAGAGGACTGAATGACTTTTTTACCTCTTCTCATGCTAAAAACATCCCTCCCCCACTTACTGGGTACCAACTACCTTTTCTCACCCAAGGTGTCACCAAGTTAATTAATCAAATTAAACCCTGAGCTGTTGTTCTCAGTTTGTATTTAGTGCTGCAGCTCGCATGTCTATCCCAGACCCGAAGACAGGTGTGTGTGCCCGAAAAGAAGCTCGTTTCACACTGAATACATCAATTGCTTTAATAAAAGGTATTATGCTTAAACTGACTTGGTGCCGCCAAATAAAGCAGGAATGATTCCTGTGGGTATGGTGAATTGGCAGTTGTAGTGGGAGCTTTTTGTGGCATACAGAGCTGCTGTACGATGTTTGGGCTGCCAGCTTTTGGTAAGGGCAATTTCTCTAACCCCCGGGTGGCTGTGGTTTAGTCCTGTGCCAATAGCATGTGCACGGAAGCTCGTTTCCAAACTTRGGCACTTTGAACCACAAAATTTAACACCCACTGCTGGATCCACGCTATTATCACTTCAGGGGCTTAGTCACTGGGCACAGGCAAAAGAAACGCAGAGCATCCCTCGGCTCTTCCCACTGATGAGCCAGGTAATGGCAGAGGGAGGCTTAGGTCTGAGCCAGCCCCAAGCCTGTCTGCAAGGATCTCTTTCTCTTTGTTAGGCATCTAGAGTTTAAATAGTGTGAATCTGGGCCTTACAATTACTAAAAAGGGCTGGCTACATAGGCAAGTGAATGCTAGGGGATTGTTGGAGCCTTTTCCATCAAAGGAACAGCAACAGTGATGATTCCCAGCCTCTGGCCCTAGCCAGCAGCCCCCCCAACGCAGCCAGGCATCCCAGGATGCCTCCTGCTCCTTGTGAGGATACAGCTTTCACAAGATATGGCAGCAAAACATGACCCGGCATTTGCAAATGTGATCAAATACCTCAGATACAACACTCCTCTGTGGCTTTTGCAGAAGCCTCACAGGCTGTGGGTGCTGAGCAGCCACTGTGGTGGGTGCCTGGCTCCCTGGGTGGCTCTGTCAGAGTTAGTGACCTAGAGGCTGGACAAGGTGAGGACCCTGCCAGACCTCTGAGTCCCTCAGCCTTTGACTCCATGGACTCCCCCAGGGGAGAGAGAGGATGGGTGAGAAGAGCAGATAGAAATGAATCACGTTAAACAATGAAAATGAACATTTTGGGGACCAAGAGTGGCTGGGCAGGCATACAACCACTACTACATCTCACGATACTGATACGAACCCCTGGGCAGCACCCAGTGTATCTCCCAGTACATCCACGACTGTACTTTCCACGAGGGCCATAGCCATGAGCTGGCTTCAGCCAAATGAGGGGCTTGCCTCTGAGTTTTTCTTGGCCCTGGTAATACCTGTTTTGCCAAATGTGGTGAATGTAAGCTGAGGACAAACAGAGGAAGTTTGAGAAAGCATTTTTGTGATGTGATTTCTGCATCATGTTAAAACAGTAGAGGTGATTGCTCTGTAAGGAAAGACCTCTGGAGGAACAACGTCACAGTTTCAAGCAGTCCCTCCAAATCAATCCGTTTCTCTTCCCATCCCCCTTACACCTTGCTCTGCACAGCTTCTGGTTGTAACCAGTTCTGGAATACCTTTGCAAAAGTGTTTCAGGGAGATGTCAGCCACAGCTGGATGGCAGTTGTTTTGGACAAGCTCGTTCGGCTGTCAGGGGATGCCAGTCAGGGGTGGTGATATTAAGTGTGAATTTGGTGAAAAGATTAAGCCAGAAAATGGGGAAAGAAATAGGACAGCCAGAATTGTTAATTTGAACACTTCTTTTAAGAGATCTGTTTTGATTTTTCCCTTCAAAACAACCTTTTAAGGACAAATTTAGCTCTGTGTGTTTAAAATAAATGAAGAGCAATTGAAGTGAAGAGTCACCATCTCATTTCAGTTAAATCAAATATTTCTGCTCACTAAAAATATTTAAGGAAGCCTGAAGTTTCATTTCAGACAACTTAAAAATATTTCTACAATTATTATTATTTTGGTTCAGCTACTGAACTGAAAAATGATTTATTTGCACAGCTCTGATTAAGGCAGAGAGAAACTTATTTAAGCACTTTGATTAATTATGCCTCTATTCCCAGCTGAGCAGAAGTGGGAATTCCAAGTCAAAGGAAAGTATTGCTTCTCTTTTCTTCATTACTTTGGTAAATAGCTTTGAATATGCATGTATTCCCTTCCACTAGCGTAGGCCTTCTGCATGCTGCTAGGAGCTGCTTCATGACATAAGAGTCATTTACTTTTTGTCTGTACCATGCCTATTGTGGCAGGGGCTGAAGTAATTTATTTCCAGGTCTCAGTGGCATATTAATATTAAACAAAAATAACAATGTTGCTTTTCCATATTCACCCCATTGTTTTTCATGCTTCTTACTCTCATTCCTAAATGTTTTACTGGTGATGTATTGGGGGTCTGGAAGAAGGGAGGGGGGAATAAAAGAAGGGTGCAAATTTGAACACTGATAACATTTCAGCTGAAAATTGCAGTGTTTTGGTTAATAACTGACGTGTTCCTACTTGGAAACATGCCCTGTGCTTCTGTTCTCTCTGCCATGGTTGCAGGTCCTCTGCTGCACCTTCTTTTCCCCTCTGCAAAAAGAGCAGCAGGGAATCTCTCAGGGGAGCACAGCACACACGGGCTGTGGAGCCTGGACCAAGGGGAGCCTGGACCAGGGGAGCCTGTGAGGAAACCGAATTGCAACTCTTTGGAAGCACTAATGCAGTGTAACCATAATGGGAAAAAACAGCAACTGCTGCAGAAAGTGATCAGGGGTGGGGGGAGACGGGAGAGGAATCAAAATGTTGAATTCCAGAAATATGGATGGAAGTGTGGAAGTGCTCTGCCCAGCTGTTGGCACAGCTGGCCATGCTGCCAGTCGTTCTGCCTGTAGGTACTGGGGTTCATCAGAGAAACAGGCATCCATTTCCCATACACGAGTGCTAAGGCTACGCTTGTCTCCTCTGCTTTCTTTAAAACATATTTCGTATGATAAATGGCCAATCAATACAGCCATGACTTTCTATTTTTTTGCTCAAAACATTGATCAATAGATGTTGCAGCTGTCTGCTGTCAAAGATTTGATTCACTGTGAATCTTACAAAAGCTGAACCATTCTGAAGTCATTTCTATTCTCCTTAAATTGCATTTGAATTTACCTTGAAACAGCTGCTCGATGCTGCCCAGAGCTCGACCATTTCTCACAATATCAGAGTTTTCTCCAATAAGAAAGAAAAGTGTCTTAAAGCCCTGCACTCCTTTCTGGCCCTGATCTCAGTGATATCCCTGCGTATACATAATTCCACGTTTTTAGGGACTGGCTCCAGAAGAGCAGCCCGTTGTCACAAAGACCCGAGAGAGAGCAGAGAGTTGTCATGGAGAGCAACACGTTATCATGGCTTTTGTTTTCGGCACTGACTAGACGAAACATTTTTGGCTGGCATGAAAGAGCTTTGCCAGCTCCTTACACACTTCAGTGCCCCTGGGACCTTGTCGGGAGAGCAAATTCACTGCTTACTGCAAGCAATCTGCTGCTTAAACGCTTACAGGAGCAGGAATGCATAGTTTTCCTTGAGATTGTTGAAAATAGGCATCGATAAGTACTTTGCAAGAAAAATACAGCTTTATTTTCTGGACATGATTGATAGAGGGTGACTGCAATAAGCCTTAGCTCTCCTCGAAGAGACATGTCCTGCCACTTTGGAAATGTGGTGAAACTAAGGCAACAAAATGATGGAGGTGGCCATCAGCACATCCCCTGTGAGCAACTCACAAATCCTCCTGATCCGTCCTTTTCACCTGTCAGCCAAATTACTATTGTAAGGCACCTGGTCAATAAGACATTTTATGACACCGAGCACCTTTAAACCCTTATCTCACAAAGAGGCACCAAGAAATCTACAGGCTCACAGTGGTTCATTGCACCCCTTGCAGGGCTGTGGCCCCGGACTCCTGTCCTTTCTTCCAGCAAGAAAGTGAGGTGCTGTGTTTGTCGCTGAGGAGCCCAGGAAACAGGGCTCTGGGGATCTAGCCATTAACATCCCATGGGAAAAGAAGATCTCTTATTTACACTAAAAAGCTCACCACTAGACCCAATCCCCCTTCCTCCCCACTCCCTCTGTGCAATCCAGACAGGGAGAGACATGAGGAAATAATGAGAGGATCAGATGGAGGGAGTGGCTGGGTATAAATGGACAAACACTTTAGACAGTTGATGGAATGAGCCCATGTGGTAGCTTTTTTTAATACATAGTGGTCCTGGACATTGTTGAAACAGTATGTTTTAGCAATTCCCTTGTAAATTGTGAAGTCTCCAACAACTGCAGTGATGCTCTGACAATTTGTAGCATTTTATACCGCTCAAGAGCAGGCTGACCCCAGCCTGAGAGATGTACTTCATGTTTCTGCTGTCCTGCTTCATGTCTCAGACCTGGGAAAGTAAATAGGCTGAAGCGTGAATAGACACGTAGTTTTGAATTCTGTACTGGTCTCTCTGGGTCCTTGTCCTGGTGATGCACAGATGGGCTGACAGACAATTTCAGGTTCAGTACTGATCTCTGCAGACCTTCATCATCTAGCCAGCTAGATAAATAATTTCAATTTCTCTGCTGATCCCTCTGGGTAAACAGATGTTTTCAGATTCTGGCCCAGTCCTCCAGCAGGCTAGTAGATAAGCAAACAGAGGGACAGTTCAGGTCCTGCTTTGAACTCTCAAGTCCTTCCAAATTTTGATTAACAAGAGGCTCCTCGTCTCTCTTGTTCACGCCTCCTACCTACCTCTTGCCTGGCTTCTGGTTTGCCATGCAGCCTCAGAAAGGGTGCACTGCAGCTGAAACCTGTAGTGAAACCTCAGGGCTGGATGGAGGTACGTCCTCTGTGCTACCCAACTGTGACAGTGCTACAAACATCTGGAATGAGTCAGAAGAGGGACTATGAGTGGGGGGACTAGACACAGATGCAAGCATGTGGTTTATAAACCCCACCATTGAGCTCCCCAAGCCACAGGATACTCAGCTATGCTGGAGCAAGCAACAGGATGTGAAGGTGCAGATAACAACTGACATTTAGCTGTGGTTGGCATGGTCTCCGTTTGCCTAGGTCCACTGTTAAGCTCTGTTCTACCAACCAAGACAGCTGCTTTTTCACACTGCCCCTCCTCCCCATCCAGGATACCCCGGGGGTGCCACCCACAGCTTTGCCCTCCTCTTGCTTACCACGGCCACCCCTGCAATGGTGCTGAAGGCTGCATCCATACCGATGCTGCTGGGACAGCAGTACTTGCACTTTGTCGCTGTCACTAAAGTCAAATATGGGGCCGTAGAGAGGTAGGAGGTGATGGAGGTCTGGATAACAGGGATGAAGATCCTTAGAAACAATCCTTCTTTCATGGGGGCAGTTAGAAGACAGTGCTGCATTTGTGATGAGGACCAGAAAAGGTTAATTGAAGGCCTGGATGTGGGCAGATAGAATCATAGAATCATAGAATTGTCTAGGTTGGAAAAGACCTTTGAGATCATCAAGTCCAACCGTTAACCTAGCACTGCCAAGTCCACCACTAAACCATGTCCCTAAGCGCCACATCTACACGTCTTTTAAATACCTCCAGGGATGGTGACTCAACCACTTCCCTGGGCAGCCTGTTCCAATGCTTGACAACCCTTTTGGTGAAGAAATTTTTCCTAATATCCAATCTAAACCTCCCCTGGTGCAACTTGAGGCCATGTCCTCTTGTCCTATCGCTTGTTACTTGGGAGAAGAGACCAACACCCACCTCGCTGCAACCTCCTTTCAGGTAGTTGTAGAGAGTGATAAGGTCTCCTCTGAGCCTCCTCTTCTCCAGACTAAACAGTCCCAGTTCCCTCAGCCATTCCTCGTAAGACTTGCTCTCCAGACCCTTCACCAGCTTCGTTGCCCT
>JAYKAV010001676.1:136117-185798 GCA_035582835.1 Phoebastria nigripes
TACCTCAGCCTTTTCCTCATCCTTTGTCACTATGTTTCCCCCCACATCCAATAAAGGATGGAGATTCTCCTTAGCCCTCCTTTTGTTGCTAATGTATTTATAGAAACATTTTTTATTGTCTTTTACAGCAGTAGCCAGATTAAGTTCTAGCTGGGCTTTGGCCCTTCTAATTTTCTCCCTGCATAACCTCATGACATGCTTGTAGTCCTCCTGAGTTGCCTGCCCCTTCTTCCAAAGGTCATAAACTCTCCTTTTTTTCCTRAGTTCCAGCCAAAGTTCTCTGTTCAGCCAGGCCGGTCTTCTTCCCCACTGGCTCGTCTTTTGGCACAGGGGGACGGCCTGCTCCTGTGCCTTTAAGATTTCCTTCTTGAAGAATGTCCAGCCTTCCTGGACTCCTTTGCCCTTCAGGAATGCCTCCCAAGGGACTCTGTCAACCAGTCTCCTAAACAGGCCAAAATCTGCCCTCCAGAAGTCCAAGGTAGCAGTACTGCTGACCCCCCTCCTTATTTCTCCAAGAATCAAAGACTATCATTTTGTGATCGCTAAGCCCAAGATGGCCTCCAACCATCACATCACCCACAAGTCCTTCTCTTTTCACAACCAACAGGTCCAGTGGGGTGCCCTCCCTAGTTGGCTCACTCACCAGCTGTGTCAGAAGTTGTCTTCCACACACTCCAGGAACCTCCTAGACTGTTTCCTCTCTGCYRTRTTGTATTTCCAGCAGACATCTGGTAAGTTGAACTCCCCCACGAGAACAAGGGCTAGCGATTGTGAGACTTCTCCCAGCTGCTTATAGAATATTTCATCTGCCTCTTCATCCTGGTTAGGTGGTCTATAACAGATCCTGCTCTTCACCCCCTCTCTTTGCTTCGGTGCTGTGGAGAGACTCCCTGGCCCTCCCTCTTGCCCCAGCCTGTCTCCGCAGTCCCGGCTGACCTGAATCTACCTCCTTGTCCCCCAGAGCTTGGCTCAGGACTCCTGGTAGGGTGTATGGTGCACACAGTTCTCCAGAGACTTCGATACTCTGATTTGGAGCAGAGCCTGCAGGATGGCGGTGCAGCTACGGTTTGGGACTGATGAGTCCCAGCAGACTCATGGCTTTCGGGTGCCACAATGGCCATCCTGTGCTAAGGATCTGTGACTCAAAGTCACAGTTGTCTTAGAGCCTTGTGGTCATCTTATGTGATTAGCATCTCCCTCAGCCCTCTCCGTCTCCTCAGTCTGGACTGCTGGCACTGTGGGGAGCAGGCTCTGGTGCTCACGGCATATTTCTTTCACAATGATTTTAGCATCTGCTGCAAGTGGTTTGCAAGCGTAGACATATTTCCTGCTCATTTCACGCTGCTTCCTTGCCAGGACCTGGCAGAGAACCGAGGCATCCTGACCCCCAGTCCTTCCCCTTTTTTGCTATTATGCATCAGCGTAGGGAACTGAGCTCTCACAGTCTTCACAAGCCAGCTTTTCCATGAGACAGGAGATGAACCCCTGCATCCTAGCTCCCAGGTCATGCTGCCCGTGATGAGCTCTGTTACTTTTGGATTGCTGCTTAGCTGGAGAAATGTTGCATGGTAAAGAGTGGATTTAGGGATGGAGGGAGAGGGGTTTCATGGTACTGCTTTCTGTCAGACACAGTAATCTCAAAAGGCTAGGGATTTTTTTCATTCCTTTAAGGCTGGTTGCACGATTTCTGTTTAAAATGTTTTGTTGGGATAGCACATGTACTTCTTTTCAAGGGGATAAATCTGCATGACATTTTTGGCTAAGACCACTGACAAATGCGATGCCTCCCAGGACCTGTGATTTGCTTCTACTGTCCCATTCTTTTCTCTTTTATGTTTTCATAAAGAGTATCTGTTCCCTTTTAAAGTAACTGTAATGAAAAACTTTTGGTGAAAAAAAATCCAGATTATTTTGGCCTAGGACTGTGGGACCGTGACCAGTGGAAACTGTAATTTGACCTAATGCTCCTTCCTTTTTTCCTCTTGGGGAATTCCCTGCTATATTACAAATCTACATATATGTAACAGCATCTCCTTTGGGAAGGAGACTAATAAGCAACATGGAGTTTAAGTACACAGTGGTTTTGGGGATATTTTCTGAGATCCTGACTCAGAAGGTCTGGATTCAAGAGCTGTTGAATCAGCTTCTGGTTTTGGTCAGACCCTTCAGGTTATTTCAGAGCTTTGGACAGGTTTTAGTGTCAGCATATACTCTGTTTATAGCTTCAGTTTGTTTATGGGTCCCTCCAAATAAGCACAGAGCTCTCCCAAGCTTCCCTGAGTACTCATAACCCCAATAATAAGAAGTCAGCCTTCCAACTAGTGAGATTAACTTAACCAGTTATGAATTGCAAAATAAATATATAGAAAAGCTGAGGTCTTTTATGCATCTTCTGGATTTGTGGCATCCAAGGAACCTCCTTTTCATGCCTGATTGCCTAGCCAAAGGGTGGAAACACATTATTTGGTTAACAAAAGTTGAATTAGTTCTGTCATATCTTGACTCTAGGGACTGGGTCCTTATGAGAGAGACTAACAATCAGATGAGTTTATTACATGCCAGTGATGCAGTGAAATTCAATTAATTTGTTTGCTGTGCTTCCCAGAATGAGAAATAGACATGCCATAAATGTGAACGATGCCATCTCTCTGGCTCTGTGTCAGTACACAAATGTAATCTGATGATGGTTTGGAGTTTCACCATTCTTCCTTGCACATCCCTGGGTCCCTGAGGCTCCAGGGAACATGGGAGGACACTACACGAACGCACTTTCCCTGGCACAGTGTTGCAGACCCCTACTTTAGCATTGCAACCACCTATAACCCTGCTGGGAATGATGGGATAGGAGGCCCTACCTGGGGAAGAAGTCCTTGGCTGGCCTGTTGCCTTCCCAATTGCTGCATTTCCATGGACACAGGAGCCAAATGGGACATCTGCAAGGAGTCAGAGAAACCTTCCCATGCAAAAAAATGTTCTCCAAAGATGGTACAATAATTACTTCAAAGCACTAAGTTTGGGGAGCACTCAGCCTGAATGACTTCATCTTCTTCTCCTCTAAAGCGGCTTTTCGGGACCCATGGTGTGGATCAAAACACCTATGGCTCCTCAAGAACCTTGTCCCCTGGCCTTGATCTAGGCTTTGGGTCTGCACTGCTTGGACAGAGAGGTGGTCCTCGTCTGTGTTGCCAGATAACCTGCAGGAATGAGTGAGGGAGTGCGGACTGGAAACTCAGGAAGTTGCTGTGTCCTTGGTTGAGGATTTTGTTGGGCTTAGCAGGATCAGGCCCTGCCTGGTAATATCGGACTGGTGTGTTACTGATGTGAGGAGGAAGAGAGATGGGAAGCTCAAAAGGAAAATTCCCAGGAGGAATCAGGTGGGCACTGAAATGGTTATACTCCCTCTGCCAAATTCTCCTCAGGAAAAAATATCTAATAACTTTTTTCCCAGAGGAGTGGAGAGCTCTGTCCTTATATTCATCCTAAAGGGGACGACAGAGAAATCCTTAATAGCTTTGAGAATTGGCAGGTCATGACTTGAAGGTATCTGGTAAAATTGAAACAATAAGTCCATCTGCAGTCCATGAAGTGCCACATGTACTGGAAGTCAGTCCAAGRTAAATGATCTCTTTCCCTTTTGTTCAAGTCTTTTTGATAAGAGAGAAAGAGGCTCAGCTACAGGAGGGAAAGTAGGAGAGAGGTGGACCAAGTAGCTGAAGGACAAAATGACAGGAGTGAGGGGACTTTAGCAGGCATTCCGTTCCCTACTGTTCATGGCAGGTGGGGCCTCAGAGCATCCCAAGGCTGGTCAAGTTCATGCAGGGACCTCAGCACAGTCATTCCAGTCCTGAGCACAGTGCTGGGTAGTGGCTCCAGATACAACGCAGAAAAGGCATCCACTGAGCCTGACACCTTTGCATGTACCATTGAGGTTTATCCTGAATCAAAAGGTCCCCAAAAGAAAAACCAGCACACCTGATTCATCTGTGGATATATGACCTAGGAACCAGAGGTACTTCTTGTTAAAAAAGCAACAGGAATAGTTGACTAAACTTTTGTCCCTGTGTGGATACTGTTAGATTATGTGATAAGAAGCTTTGTCTTCACACCCACAAGGGAGCACAGGGGAGCAATGGCAGGAGGGGGAGCCCAAGTAATACCCCATCCCACCTCCTCGCAGCCCCATCACAGGGGCCATCATCCTATCAAAGGTCCATCTGCACAAGCCCAGCAGAGCCGAGAGACCCAAAGGCAGGGGAAAGTCCAAATTACAGACTCAGAGAAGGCAACACCCTGTCCAGGCTCCTCCCAGGGCTGTCCTGGCAGACCCTCAGCCACATCCTGGGGAGTCCATGGCAGCAGCTCTCTGGACCACCCTTTGGACTGAGCAGGGTTATGAGACACATTATGGGCATTAAACTCCATTTATAGCTACTTTTGGCAAGGAGGAGGTGCTCCCTATTCTGTGTACATGTGTGTGTATGGGGGTCTGAGTGCAGCAACTGGAGTCAGACCATGGGTCAGAGGATCTGTGTGTCCATGGTGCAGCAACCGGATCAAGTGTGGGTGTGCAAGTGAGTGATCCCTAGCAAAGTTCAAGCCAGACCAGCCAGTGAGTAGGTGAGGTGGCCTGGGAGCCCAGTGTGGGTTTATGTTGCTGGGGGTGGGACCATGGGAGGAGCTGGCCGCAGGGGGACCAGAGGGTCCTGGCCAACTGCTGGAGAGACTGTGGGGCCCAGGGGTTGATTAGGAGACCTGCTTGTGTGTGCATACAGGTGAGGCAACAGGGCAGAGTGAGGATCCAGTACTGGCTACTGGAGGGACTGCATGTCTAAGCCCAGCTTCTAGGGGCTCCACATTGTACATATCTGTCTGTCTGTCTGTCTCTCTCTMTATATATATTTCCCACTAACAGACCTTTGTACTGATGAATTGGAGAGGGATAAGTCCAGGCTGTTGGTGCTGTTTATGTTTGCATGGGTGCTGAGTATCTCTGTCTGTGTGGTCAGCCAAGTATATACATATATGTGTGCCGTACACATGTGTGTGCCTGCTGGAAATAGATGCTCAACCTCACCAACTCTGGGCCTGGGGGTTCAGAGCTGCAGCAGCCTCGCCTCTATCAGGCTGCCAGGTTAGGCAACTCCCCAGCAGATATACCAAGAAATGAGGTTTCAGGCATCCCTCTTGAAGGGGATGGAAAGGCTTTGGGGTGTCAACACCATCCTCACACTGCTGTCTCATTCCTGGACATCTGGGCTGGTAGAGAGAACAAGCCAGTCCACTAAAAGGGGAGATGTGCTGTGGGAATCCAGGCAGCAGGGAAGGCTGTTGCTTTATCTTCATTTGCAGAGTGAAAAATTGCAGAGGTTTACACAGGATTTCCATAATGTAAGCTCTGTGTGAGGAGCTGGGCGATCACCAGCTCTGTGCAGGGGAGGCTGTCTTACTACTCCTCCCTAAATCCAGGGCTCTATATGCAGTGCTCTCTCATCCTGGGAAAAATACAGAGAGAGGTTTTTGGAAGGAATGAAGAAATGTGTTATCCTGTTCAGGGGCAGCAGTAGAATGTGTGGGTATATTAGTTAAGGAAGGTGAGAGGACCAGGTTTTGATCTGTGCCATGACCCATGAGAAGCAACCAGGGGAAGGGGATGCTTTGCAGCAATGTTAATGCAGAGATGCTAGGTAATCTGTCACAAGCTCTCAAAGAGCATTTTTTAGTCCAGGCTGGTAGCCACTTCAGTGTCTTACAGTCACCTCCTCTGAGATTTCAGGTCACTTGTCCCTGTGAATTAGGCTGTTCCCATTGTCCCCTGTTCCCCTGTCCTCCTGTTCTCCTCTCGCAGGTACTGGCCCAGGAATTTCCTCCAGTTCCTTAGCTTTCCATCCCATTTGCTATTTCGTCTGACCTTCCTTCTCTTTCTCTATCCCACACATCACAGACCTTTCTCTGCTGATCAGTGATCCCTCATCTTTGTCCCTCGCTCCTAGGCATAACCCCGTCTCCAGAAAAGTGGGCATACCCACTGCAGTTCACAACTGTCCTCACTTTTTGGACTGTCCACAACACTTGGTATCTCCCATCTGCGTTCATCAGGGCAGACACTGCTGATTTTCCACATCCTCATCCATAAAAGGGAACCTAGGGCTGTACCTATGTACATCAGGGACTTGCTACTCCACTTTTTTTTCCTGAAATAACAATAAGACTACAGGCTCTGGAGGGTTTTTTCTTTGTTTTTGGAGCAGAGTGAGATATGGTGGTTTGAGAAGAGGCAACAAGGAGTTAGGACCTCAGCGCACTCTTTCTCCTATTCCGTTTTTCACAGAGGAAACAAAGCTGTGACTTTTATAGCCCAAACCTGCCATAAATCCTCTTACAGGGAGCTTGACAGGATGGAGAAATGGCCTGACAGGAGCCTCACCAAGTTCAGCAGAGGCAAATGCAAAGTCCCACACTCACAATGGAATAACCGCATGCAACAGGACAGGCTGGTCCTGACCAACTTACTGGTCAGAAAGCAGCTTTGCAGAAAAATCCCTGCAGGTCCTGGTGGATAACATGATGAACCTGTGACAGCTGTATGCCCTGGCAGCAAAGCAAGCCAGCCACATCCCAGGCTGTATTCGCATGGGTGCAGCCAGCAGGTGAGGGAAGGGATTCCTCCCCTCAACTTGGCACTGGTGAGACCACATCTGGACACTGTGTCTAGTTTGGGCTCCCCAGTACAAGACAGGCATGGACACAGTGGAGCGAGGCGGGCAGAGGCACCCAACTGGTCAGGGTCTGGAGCACAGAGGCTCAGGGAGGTGGGCTTGTTCAGCCTGGAGAAAGGGAGGCAAAGGGGGGACTTTGTTGCTGTCTACCACTGCCTAATGGGAGGTTACAGAGAGGATGGAGCCAGACTCTTCTTGGAGATGCACAGACACAAGCTGGAACATGGGAAAATCCAACTAGATATGAGGAGAAAAAACTTCACCATGGTGGTAGTTAAATACTAGGGCAGGGGAGTAAAGGGATGAGTAGGATCCTCATCCTTGTAGATATTCAAAACGCATCTGGGCAAGGCCCAGAACAACCTGCTCTAAACTGGCTCTACTTTGAGCTGTGGATGGGCTAGAGACCTCCAGAGGTCCCTTCTAATCTGAATTATTCTGTGTGTTTATGAGACCCTGGGCAGATTCCTTTCCTAATAGTATCCCCCTTGAGGAGTTCAACCCAGAATTACAGACTGAGAGAACAGGACCTGTCCTGATGACCATCAGAATTTCTGTTTTCTTTTTCTACCACCCTGTGGAATAGGGTTCACTGTTTACAACACATGCCTTCTAAGTAATTGTGGTGTAATTGCAGATCTTAAAATGTGTGCCTTCTCTCCCAGACCCCAGATGAGAAGCCAGGAGCCCTGATCCCCAGCCTTTTCCGTCTTGAACCACTACGCCAGCTCTGCCCTAAAGCCTGTTACAGGTCTCAGAAGGTCTAAGCCCCGTTCTCCACCTTGGTTTAGGTACATATTTACCACTGTTTATTTCCAGGTGAGAGTACCTCACCAAAGGACTGACAGCTCAGCAAAGTTTCCCAAGGTGTTCCGTGGTACACTTCTGCCCTGATAGATCCTCAGAGAAGACCCAGTTGTGTGAACTACTGCTCGTGGGTGTGGACTGATCAGAAGACCTCTTCTGCACTCCAGTCTGGGACTGCACCTTCCTATGGTCACTCAAGTACTTGATCTCGGTCTGCCCCATCTTCCTTCTGCAGCACCAGGGAGATCTGCTGGGCATAACACCCCCTTTCTTGCCTACATCCTCCAGATTATCCTGCATAGTGCTGGGTACAGAGATCTCTTACAATATTCCCAGACATTTCAGAGTCATGTATCAGATCCCAAGCTTGTAGGATTGCCCTAAAACCCACTGGTTTGGGGGGGGAGAGTGGGGAGGGGGAGTGTTTTTGTTTGTTTTTCGTAGACAACCTGTGGAGTCTGTCTTCTTGTCTTGTAGGGTTTGAGCCTTCAGAAATCCTGTTTTCAAGCTTTTCTTTTCAGCCACAGAAGGATGGAAGTTTATTTCTGGTTTAAGAAAGTTGAACTGCCCTGTCAGTTCTTGAAAGAAGATTGATAACAAATCAGCATTGCTTTGAAATTCAGGTAATGTAATGTACCTGCTGTGCTTTCCAGACTCTGCTATGCACACTCCGTAGCAGCTTAAAGTATTTGCGAGTGTATGAAGATTTCTCTGAGATTTTTTCTCCCAAGGGATGCAAAGGGTGAGAGTTACAGAGCTGGGGACAGTGGAGGGCTCGGAGGTCCTGGAGCTTTGTACATTGGGTATAAAGTTCTTTGCAGAATAACTCAAATCTCAAAACTGAAACTGGAAAAGAAAAAAAAAAAAGTGTTTGCTCTAAGACAAACAATAAAAGATGGAAAGACAGACAGGATAGAAAAGATTTCATCCACAGCCACCTTCCACTTGGCCTCAAGCTCCCTGGCAGCGGGACACAGCCCACCCCAACTTGTACCTCAGCAGTGTCACCTCAATGTCAGACCTCTTCAGCCAGCACAGGGCCTTTCTTACTAAAATATTTGCATTCGTTATCAGTAGGTAACGTAGGATTTTTCAGGCTGGAAGAAAGGTCATGGGGATGGGAGCAGAGAGTGACAGATACCTGGCAGTTCATGAAAGTGTGAGTAGGGATTGCCTGATTTCCCCTTAATTTTCAAATTGGAAAAGAAGCAACAAGTGAAGCTAAAAGGAGTCAGATTCAAAAGCTAGCAGGACGTGAACCTCGTCCAACATGTGCTTGGTTGGTGAAGCTTGAGCTGCAGGATGTTGCGAAAGCCATGTGCTTACACGGTTTTAAGGGGAGACTAAGCAAGTGGATGGAAGAGAAATCCTTTCAGGGTAAGTAAATATGCAGAAACCATATATGGGCCAGGAGCCCGTCTTAAGGAAGCCTGAGGTGGAGCCTCAATGAAACTGTAACAGTTTGGAATATAATGGAAAGAAATTTTTGGGTGTTGTCTACTGATGCAGGGCTCACCTGCCAGGAGATGGGAAAAGCGTGCAGTAAAATGTGTGTTCCTGGAAGACATGCCAACACTGGCTTCAGACAAGCCTTTTGTGGCTGTTAGACCATAGCAAAAATTTAACAATAAAATGTACTGGGAATGTAATGGTTAGACTAGTGGGAGAGAGGACTGAACTGCTGTGATTTAACCTATCCAAGAAATTAACTTACTGTAGACACTACAGGTGACTGTTCCAGGAAAGCTGCCAGAAAGTAATGAAAGCAAATAGGGATTTTGTAAAAAAAAAGCAAATTCTCTGTTATCTGAGAGAGGAAATGCAATCAGTTTAGAAGAGAATGACAGAAGATCTTTTTATATCTAACCTCTAAAAGCCCTGAAGTATATTAGCTAAGGAAGATTTAATTGTGTGCAAGCAGCACTGCTGGTGGAGAGTTAAGAACTTTCACCTGGAGTTGGGGGAACTTTTAGAACAGATTAAAGATAAAGGGTTTAAAAAAAAAAAAAAAGAAAAAAACACCAGAAAAAAGTACCATTCTGACACTGTGTTTCTGGAACAGATTTTAACACCACCATGACAGAAAACAAAGCACCCCCACAAATCTCCTGTGCTTTAACCAAATTACAAGAAATGGTATTAATTGTGTGGAGTAAATAGATAAGAGTGGGGATTGCCTAGACTGCTGGAGTTAGAAGTTCAGGCTATGTTTCATTGCTTGCCAACAGAGAATAAACTATCAGCAGTGACAATCCAAAGAGCAGCACAGATGATTACATTTGCTTTAATTAGTTTCAAGGAATCTTGATTGAAATTAAAAACCAAAGTGCTGTGAACAAGCTGTTGTGCTAGCTTGGAAAGCAGAATGGTTTTGATAGTCCTTTAAAACTGACAGGGCAGGGAGACCCTGCCAGCTGAGCAGATTTGACAGCTTGGTTCAAACTGAAGGCAGGCTTTATGCAAGCTGTAATCCAAGCAGTGCCTCTCAGACTGAACCTTGGGCGTTAGTTAAAGAGGGAAAACTGGTATGAATTTGTCGATGCCGAGATACATCTTAAGGTCTTTGTTTCACTAGACACACAGCCAAACGCTGGCATCAGTTCTCCAGAAGAGCGCAAGCATCAGCTTCCTGCCCAAAGATCTTGATTTGGGCCAGAAAGTAGTAACTTGCTTCAAAAGAAGCTGAATCTGCCCACAATATAACCTGATTCTGCTATTTAAAAAAAAAAAAAAAAGAAAGAAATCAAAATCTGTTATTGATGAGGTGGAGAAACGATCTCTGCATGGGGAGGAAACACTTGCTTGGGAAATTAAATGAACACAGAGCAAAGGCCAGAATGATGCTGGACTTCCTCGCAAAGMAAAGATCATCCTTAAAGGAAATTCATTGAAGGCATGGGAACTGAAGACAAACCAGCACTGATTCAATTAGAGGTGCAAAATCACGATTTGGCATGTTAAAAGCACTGACCACACAGGTATCTAAAGCAGTAATGATAATGATGTGAGGCACCTCGAATGGGGCAACCACAGAGAACAGAGTGTARAATGTGCATGAGGTCTGGTGATGGTGGCATTTGTGAATACGCTCTCGGACGTGAGCACAAAGAGCAGCACTGCTGGGGACGGTGCACAAGGAAGATCGCAGAAGAGAACAGAAGTCCCTCCAGCATGAGGAAAGCAAAGGGAAAGCTGGGAACTCTGCAAACGCTGAGCTGTTTTTTGTCATTTAAACAGGAAATGAGAGTAGGTAACTTAGTTGGAAAAAGAAACTTGGCATACTGTTTTCTCAGTAAAAGAAAAGCTTCAGACTTTCATAAAGCACTGGAACAAGGTATTCATGGTCTTTAATCACGGTATTCACYAGCCAACAGGAGCAGTTATAGGAAATAAAAGATGTGCTTGATCTTAAAGCTGCCACTGGAATGCAAATCCCTTGGCAAAGGATGGAGGTAAGTCCAGTTTCAAGTAAATAAAAATGGTGATGTCTTGAATGTTCCCATATCAATCCAGCCACATAAAGAACTGGATCATTAGCTATGATATTACTGAGGAGAGCTGAACACCACTGTAGCATTCACTTATCAGGATGGTGATATCTCAGTCCATTTAACAGTGGGATGTGTACTTTTCATTATGCTGTTGTGGCAAAAGTGGAAGTGCTCATTAACTTCCCTGGGAATCAGATGCTCCTTCTGGATAAATATGCCTGTCACAGCTTTACCAGATCATTATGTTATAAGGGGATGAGCTGTCCTGGCAAATTTGCAGCAGATTAAATTTAAAATTAGAGTGGCCATTCAAGAGATAAAACCTTTACAAGTGAAATCATTGTGGAAAACAAGGCACAATGGTTGAATGGTCACGGGCTAAACCGGCAGGCAGGAGGGTGATCTGTGAGCAGAAGGGGTGATCTGCACGTCTTGGAGCCATGACGAACCGTTCATCAGACAAACAAAGGAGGTAGCCTGGCAGGCACACAGCAAGGCCCAGAGATGATGGAAATGCAGAACAGATCTCTCATCTGCAGCTGTTTTTTAGCTAAACAGACAGCAGTCAATCCAGACCAAAATGCTGGCATCTTAATATTACAACCCTCATGTACAGAGGAAGAGGAATTACTGCAGTTTATAAACACAGGTGGTTTACGAAATTAAGATCTCCAAATAGTGGATTGTCTAAGAAGCAGTAGTCTGCACCTAGACACATCACTGGGGGAAAATGGAGAAAAACTGCTAAGAGGCAGCCATGCCTGGATTCTGAGTAATACAGATGGTAACGGTTGAGGTTTCCACCCTTAGAGGAGAGGGAGCTGCTGCCATCATGGAACCATGGCTGAAGGCAGTCGCAGTACTGCTTCAGTATGTCATGAGATTTTTATAGCTGGATTACTTTATTAGGTCTGGGAGTGTGCCATGCAGAAACCTAGAGGTAGCTGGAGGCAGCTGGAAGTACCAGTGGAGGGAGAGTGGGAAATGCAGCTCTGTGAGAGAACTCTTCATCCTTTTGCAAAGAAACCATCAAGCTCCAGTGGATAATTTGGCTGTCTTCTAGAATTCCTTATGTGTGGGGCTTCCCTGAGATAACAGGGTCATTCCCTGAGAGGATGACTGTCAATTGGGAATGGATATATTGGATTTCAGAAAATAAAATCAAAAGGCGGGGTCAGGACTCTGGAGAGACTGTATCTCAAGAGTTGGTTATTTTTTTGCAATGCTATTAGATGGCTTTTGGCAAGCTCATGACCTCCAGGTATAGTCACAAATCAGAACTGKTTTTTTCCTCCCCTTTCCATTTATCATGTATGTAAATCTTCTGCTAAGAGACCAGGCTTACTTCTGCACCAAGCAAAAATACGAAAATCATAGTAACTGATAACTGGTGAAGAATCCAACCCCTGTAAGTATTCTTGACATTGCTCAGAAAGCTGGAGTTTCTAGCTTTGAATGGGCTATAATTGGCAGAATGACATGATTAATCTTGTTTGGTGGAATCCTTTGTGCTTTGTAGGTATTGCARTTTGTGAACTGATGCCTTCAAGTCTGCAGAGGTTAATGTGACAGTGTACTGCAATTAACTGATGATTTTAAAAGGTAATTATCTAAGAAAATGGAAATGGAGATGGAAGAAATGGAAGTCTGAGTTACTTAGAATACCCCTTATCATAAAACAGCAGAATTAATTGAACTTGATCAAGATTGCTTTTAAAATCACTGTATAGTCCTTGCTGGCTTTGAAAAGAGGCAGCAAAGAATTTGGGAGAGTAACTATTGGCCTCAGTTCTTTGGACATGTGGACATTAAACATAAAGCTCTTTTCTTGACAAGGGTCATCCATATATGAAAAAGATCCTATTATTAAATTATTTTTTAAAATTTTTCCACAAAGACTTAAAACTTTACAGGTTTGTTTCTTGGTTAAGATGCCTGCTCAAATGCAGTTATTGTAATTTAATAAAAAGAAAAATTGATGCACTGTCTCAAACTACTCAGAAATGTGTCAGTTAAGAGCTATATGAAGAGATGGGAGGTGAAATCTTGCAAGCACTGCAACACCAGATGAGTTCCTGCATGGATTTCTAGGGAAATGGGACTCTCTCATCTCAAGCTCTGCTGAGTTTTTGCAGCAGCGTCCTGCCAGTGCGAGTTGTCCGAGCTGGCTCCTGGCTGCTCCGGGAGGGGGGTCTGTGTTCAGCCCCAGGCCCAAGCAAGTATGGCTGTTTCACACTGGTCCACACATCCCGACACAGCGTTACCTGGGACAGGTTAGTAAGCATGTATACCCATATTATCTAGTTTTAAAAGAAAGAGTAAGCACCTCTTGAGCTGTGGTAGAAAACACAAACTGTTCCATGAACAGGGTGGCAGCTTGCTTGTATTTTTCTCAGGTGAAACGCATTGATTTTGACAAAGGTGGCTTTTTTTTTTACAACAATGTATCTAAGAAGAGAATATCTTCTGCTGGCTGAATCCCACCCAAGGATATGGAGGTACCCATCCTGCACATCTTGTTTCTATGGAAACTAATGCACTTCGCACAGGGGGGCAAGGGAAGAACAGGGAGAAGCAAAATAAAAACTAGAACAAGTAGCTAACAAAGTAGGATAATTCTATACCTTTTGTTGTCATTTGTCTTTGAAGATTTTCGTATCTCACTGAGGGCTGTCTCACCCATGACTGTAAGGCAGTCTCCCTAAATCCTGAGGCAAAGAAGACTTTAATAATATGATGTTGGACTCATGAGGACTTCGTAGAGACCGCTTAGTGCTAATTGTCCTCGCTCCAGTGAATTTAGGAGCACCAGATTGGAGCCAATAATTTCTGACATGCCCATAAGAATAAATGTTATTAAAATTCTGGGATGGAGTCTGCTACTAAGTGCAACATCACTTCACTTTCCTTGACTCTGTTGGGAACATTTGTGAAGCTGAGCACTTCTGCTCCTGAGAAAGGATGCGGGGGCCTGGTGCTGTAAATACACATTTTTGAATCTCTGCATTTTGTGTAGAAATCCTGGTTTGCAGAGCAACTTTACCATCAGGTCCAAAGAGTCTGACTGGCCAAACCTCTCTTTTCAGTAATTAGCTAAGTTTCTAGACAGCTGATTTTTGGATCATTGAGAATGCTGTAAGATACAGGAAATCTTCTTGAGATATCCAAAAGGCATCCATAGATTAGATACCAACTGCTGTGTCTGGTCCTTCCAGGCATCTCAAATGCCTAAAGATGCAGATCTACCTGCACCTTTAGGCATTTACAAAACCTTTGCAAGTTTGTTTGTAGATCAGTTCTGAAAATGGGACTTGGACATCTAATATCCCATTTCAAAAATCTTGCAGTCTCTCCTAGATAAACCAAGCAGCAGCAGAAAAAAAGAAAACCTCACATTCTTCCCATTTCCTAGTTAAATGCACACTGCAGCACATCGTGCTTTGCCTACGGGTCTGTGTGATGAAATAAAGCAATCAAATGCAATGTATAATAATGATAGCTGTTTCCAGAACTGTCAGGGCTCTGCAGTGTCCAGGCCAAACACCCCCAAAAGCCTTTATTCAGCTATTTTTTTCCCATACACTGCACAGATTTATTACCTTTATTGACTTTCCAAATGTTTACACTTGGAACATTCATCTGTCAAAGCTGCTTGCTGCATCTGCAATCAATCTCCGTGGTTTCAGTGCCATGGACAGCAATACAAAAGCCTTGTTTTAAAGATGACCTAAACCTTGCGTTAGTCATTGTTGCTAAGTAAGGGAAGATGGAATAATCTACCCAGAGTGTATGTTCAAAATTGTGTCAGAGAACCTGATTAGTGTAAGTTGTTGTCACAGCACTTCAGGTTTCCTAGATAGACAAGCTTCTCTGCATCTTTGCTTAGACACAGTAAATTGCTGACACAAAGGACAGATGCAACTTTACTTTCCATAGTGCCTTGATGAGGCTTAAAACTCTTCAGAATAGGGAAACTGAGGCTCAATTTGCTGAGTACTCCCCCAGTTCATCTAACAATCCCGTCAGCAGTTTATCCTATGGGAAAGCTTCCAGTGTCTGGGCAAATTTCCCCCAGCCTTAAGACCAAAAAAGCAGACAATTGGCTTTTAGCTGAGAGAAGGCAGGCTGCCTTCTCACTGTGAACAGCTTTGGAAATAAACTAGTATAAGTGTGCATTCAGCTATATTGCAGATCCTGACCGGGATGTAAAGGCCAGCAGTCACCATCTTTCCAATGAGTTCACAAGCTGTAAACCCAGACATAGAAAAATATGTTCTGGTTTCCTTGTGAGACGGTGCACCTGAGCGAAGGCTGCTTGTTTTGTAAAGACACTGGGCTATTTTTGTTTTTCACTTGACTTCAGCCAACAGTCTCATGCATTTATACATCTCATTCCCCGAGTGCCTGAGCAGCTCACAACCTCCTACAAATCTCCTCTCAGACATCCTTTCAAGGGGTGGCAGCGTAAGCGACCTCGACTTATGGATGGCCCAGATCCAGGCCATCAGATTTCCATCAGTGTGACAGGCATTGCGTTTCCTCCTGGCTGTTTCTAGGCCATGACAAGTGCCCAGACCCAGGTAATGAGAGGCACAGCAGGGGCTTGGGTGGATTTTAGGTCTTGCRGTCTCTTCAGCCCTGTATCATGGCCCAGCCCCACCCTTCTCGGAAGGTGTAAGTGTTTGCACCCTTCATGCCCAGCTTCTGCAGGCTGCCAGGTGACCTTTCAGCATGCTGGACCATGCACAAGGGCTTTGTGGCAGAGCAAGGAGTTGGACTGATATCCAGTGATGGATGGAAGATGGCCAGCTGCTTTCCATTTCAACAGCAAGATGAAACCCAGGCACTGACAGACCAACCCTCTGCATCATAAGCCTGGTATCACCCTCCCTGCTAGCATGGGAACCACTGGCCTCCTGCTCTGCCCAGCCAGAGGTATATTGTTTCCTGGTTTTGTCACTGTTCAGGGCTGTAAATTAAAGTTACTTCTTGGGGACTAATCCCACTCAGTTGTGGATGAAGAAATATCTTCAGTCTGTCCATGCCCTATCTTATGGTCCACATCCATCCATTTTCCATCAATACTCCCACTCACTGCTTTTGTGACACAATGATGATAACAGTTTCCATTGATAAAACATCTGCACTAGCTTTGAGGTTAGCATGTCTTTGCCCATCCACCTATCTATCCACCTGCTCACTTATCCCCCTATGCTGTTGAGCAGGATCTGTTATAACATATTTGTCACATATATAAGGATCCTCAACCACAGCCATCCCACCAGGGGACTGGAAAATAGACAGCAACAACATTACCAAGCAACTCTTCCYTCCCCATTGCCTCCTTTGCCAAGGGATTTGTCTCTTGTTCAGCTGGACCCCGCTTGGGTATTTTTGGAGTGAGGTGCTGTTCCAAGCCCTTTGCGAATATCCAGCATCCTCGTGCTGCTTCCTTCTCTAAGGAAGATGAGCAGAGAACCGCACTCACAGCAATGGCATTCCAAGAAAAGGTAGGTGCCAAAGCCRTAAAAATAGCTTTGGAAGAGCATTCCCTGCCCACTCCGCTCCACCCAAGCTCTAGWTCATTTTTCACCTTCAGCTTCACTGCCTTCTGTACGTGGGCCAAGGAAAACCAACTTTATCTAATGCCAAGCTTCTTTCGGGAGAAGAAAGTTCTTTCTTTTTTTGGAAGAAGAAAGTTCCTGTATTGGTTCCATTGCCTGTGGAGCCATGGAAAGAACTGACTTCTCCAACCAACTACGTAATCCCAAGCACCATAGAAAGTGTTCAGAATTGTCTGCTCGAGCCCCAGGCTGAGCCCTGTCTCTGATGTCGTCGGACTTTGCAGTGGAGACTGACACCGCTGCTGCTTTTCTCTCAGAGAAGACAACTGCAACCTGGATTTCTTCTTCCCTGCACGCTGAGCCAGGCACTTGCATGCAGCGAGGGCAGATTCACACTTAGACTGGAAGCTGCTGAGGTTGGTGGTACTTCCAGGATCCCATGAGTGACATGGCCAGGAGGGAGAGCTCAGCTGTTGGCACCGATGCCGGAGCGCTCTATCAAGCGACAGAGGAACCGCTCCCTCAGCCCCACAGCTGCATGCTGACCCAGGTGTTTCTGGTGTTTGGCACAGAGATGCTTCTCCTGCCTGTAGGACTGATGCTTGCTGCAGACAGCTCCTTGATGCCATGGGAGTTCAGAGCTGGTTGTTTTCTAGCTCTAGGAGAACTTTTTATAGAAGACCAGTCCAGACTTTCAGCTATTCAGTCACTGGACAATCAGAGCCAAAGCAGAACAGCCCCAGATTTACAAAAAATAGAAATTTAATTCTCTCCCCGCTCCCTCCCCCCTCAAAAAAGCCTGTGAATCTAGCCATCAGAAGATATTATTAATGCCAAGAATGTAATAGGAGACAAGCTCACATTAGCTGCTTTTATGGCTAAGAAGAAGGTGCTGAGTTGCAGCAGTGAAAATTTAGACAGCAGCTTTTTGGAAAGGTTAGAAATCCACATGTCCCAGCCTTAGAGCAGCTGCTAGTTGGTGGAAGTCAGGAAATAATTTTGTTTTGGACAGATTGCTGTTTCCTAGGGGGTCTTATGCCTTCCCAGTAGCAAAAAGGTTGTGAGCAGTTATTCAATCCTGTCCAGCAATTCTGCTTTTATTAGCATTTCATATTCTACACTGATTTCCAACTGCAGTCACCGATGTCCTGGGGACTCATACTGCTTAATCGTCTGGCATCATGCTAGAATTCGTTATTTGGTGAAACAGGTGCATTATGCAAAACCAAAGATCATTTATGTTTCCAGTACCTTTCCTAATACTCTCGCTGGTGCTAATGCTTTCAGCAGTTCCAGTCTCTTTGTCCCTCCTCGGCAGGTAACTCTGAGAGGAGTAATGGCCCCTCATGGCCAGGATAAATACATTTTTCTTCAGCTGCCATTCACAGAATGCTCTCCCTGGCAGGCAGTTTTGAGAACAGTTATTTGGCCCCTGAACAAATGAATCTTTGCTTTAGATCCTGTGGGATATGTTTTCATGGATAGTTTATTTTGCAGTGTAATTAATGCTATTAGTGTTAATGGGACTCATATCTTCAAATCCCTGCATATCCTGCTGCCACTGTCGCCCTGTGTGCCTTACCTGGAATATGTAGTCAAGTGAAGCAAGGATCAGAAAGAGAAAAAGCAGAGGCCAGAAGCTGAGAAATCAAAGGCATTAAATCTGAGGGATACACCTGCACAGGGAAACCCCTGCTCAGACAGGGGCCTCACTTGGGGTAACCTTGCTGGCAGCCCCAAGGGTTTATTCCCAAATGTGGTTGTGCCCATCAGAGAAAGCGTTCTTCCGGAAGATGCAAACATGGAGACAAGGAGACGGACTGCCCTTGACAGAGCTCTGTACCCTGAATCCCYTTCCATAATTTTCACTGTGATGCTTCCCTCACCTCGATGCCYGTGCAATAAGATGGCCCTGGCACTATAGCATGAGCCTACCAGCTCTTGTTGGACTGGCCCTCAGCCATGCAACATGACAGCAGCACATCATGACAGCAGGACTGGTGCTAGCAGCTGGTGGCTGATGCCTTTGCAACTTTTCCTGTGCCACAGTCCTGGAAAGCAAAACTGACCGCGGTTCACGCTGCAAGGTAGCTCGGGAAGAGGGGGCAGATGGGACTTGCAGGGCAGTGCTTACCAGCAGTCACACCACTGTATCCTTAGCCTGTCTTCAAAGGACCCCCAGATCACACTTCTTGCTGCCCGGAGGGAGAAGCCACATGCTGCAGGTCTCAAAAATGCAGGTCATTTCTGTGCACCGGTCAGAGCTTCTCTGAGATCCCACCGCAGCCTGGCAGAGCTAACCTGCACATGCAGAGCTCTGCCAGGACCAATCAGCCCCACTGGGAGGTGTAGTGCGGTCACCCCCTTCCTTCACCTCCTGGAACCAATGCCAAGCTCTCCCTGCAGTCCCAAAACCTCCTGGTGTGGAGCCATGCCGCATCCCATAGATCTACCCTGTGCCTCACCAGTTTTCCCATTCTTGCTGGGTTTGCCAAGAGCTACCACAGCTGGGGCAGCAGAAAGCAGAAGCACCCAAAATCACAGTTCACACAGTGTGCCTGGTACGTTGTATGGCTTCTTCCTGCTGCTTTTTTCCCCCGCCTGAGTCTCCTAGGCATTGCTGGGATATGGCTTCAGAGGTGGTATGGTGAAGTCGGAGCCCACCATGTCACATCACTAACTATGCATCCAACACATCCTTGCGTTACAGTCCTCCCCCTTCTGGCGTTACTGGCACCGTGTGGGATTACTAATGATATGTCTGGGGAGGATTTGGGATGTGAGGCTGAGTGCTTCCACAAGCAGCTCCATCAGCCCTGCAGGGCAGCATTAGCAGATGGCCTGAAGTCCCTGTGCATCCAGCTGGACATGAGGCAGAGCTCATCCTGCCTGGGGGCAACAGGAGACGCTAGTCGCCCTGTCTAGACATGATTTTTATGATTTCTGTATCTCTGTGTCTCACTCTTGTTGCCCAACTCTAACACATACCAACAGGAACCAGCTGCAGAGAACATGAGACTGAAGGCAAGCAAAAATTCACTAACTTGTATACAGACTTATTTCTTATGCTTAATTAAACAAATAAGTTGTCCTTGATGAATAACAGACATTCAGCTTAGTGGCTGAAACAAAAGAAGCACAAAATAATTAAGTTTAGCTTGAATTTATTTTGCTCAATCTCAAATGGGAGGTTTCACTTGGCTTTGGGCTTACTTAACAGCTTTTCAACCCAGCTTATTTCTTCTCTTTTCTTTTTCCCCCTCACAGACAATTCTAAACTACAAATGCAATTTGGAAATGATCAGCATTTGAAGCAGTTGAAATGATACTGTTTTATGAAAATATTTTCACAACTTAAAATGTTTTCCCACATTTTCTGCTAAAGTCAATTCATAAATAGATTTTTTTCCTCCCAGAACTCCATTTTTTSTGCAAACTTAATGTTTTTTAAAAACAAAACAAAAGCCCCTCCACCAGCTCACTTGGTTCTAGTTCAGTGGGTGTGTTTTTCATTATGAGTATAGGGAATGTCACAACAAGTTTGTTCATTTGAGATTTCTTAAAATAAACATACAGAGAAGGCTGAAAACTGTAAGTAGGCATTTACATTAAAAACCCACCAAGTTAAGTACTGAGAAAAATTACCTTGCTTAGCAAAAGGTCATGCCTCACAAAGCCAGTACTGGATTTTTCCAGGGGGAAATATATTGGTATATGAACAGGAACCCATGTGGGAAAACTTATTTATTTATGTGAATGCAAGAGAAAATTGTTTCTCGATTAAAATCTCCCAATTTACATATTCAAATATTCACTAATCTAACATTTTACCTTCAGAAAAGTCTTACCAAAGCATCGGAGCAAAAGCAGCATTACCAAGTTAGCTGCACTCTGCGTTAACCTCTGCAGAAAATGCTTGTGTAAGCCAAACATTGACTTGTTCCAGAGAGAAACCCAACAGTACTCACCAAGAAAGAACACGCAATAGCTTGAAACCCTGGAGCTTACATGACAATTTTCATCATAGCCTGGAGCAAATCAGGAATTGATTCACCTCCAAAGCTGTCCCCACCAGGCTGCAGGTCTCAGAGATGGGTTTTGATGTAAAATACTTTCCCTACTTCCCTCTTTTTTAAGGGCCCAGAAGGAAATCTGCAACTCCTGGAAGGATGTGATTCATATATCTCCCCTCCTTACCCCACACCTTTTGCACCTGGGTGACTACCATATTATTTCCAACTGTATCTCTTACTGTCCCAGATGGTCAAGAAGCAAGAGAAATGGTCCACCCTCTGGCCAGGAGGGAGCCATAGGTGGGACGTCAAGTCAGACGGGCTGACCAAGTGTACAGACAGCTCAAGGTTGGGTTTTCAGCACATGCCTCTGGGTTATGGTTTGGAAAAAGACAGTTTTGCTTTCTGAGAACCTCTTCTTTTCAAGCTCAGAGCTACTTTTTTTTGTGCACAGAAAGTGCAAAAATAACTTATTTATGTTTGGACCTCTGCACCCATCCCTTAGCAGGAGCGGAGCAGGTTTCTCATGAGAAAGAAGCGTCTCGCTGCCGTCACCACAGGCATTTTACAAGAGAGGCTCACATAAAGAAGTTAATTTGCTACAGTCTTGAAAAAGCAGGCAACTTATCATAGCCAGCCATGCAGTAAGCAACTGGGCAGGGAAGATAAATTTCTTCATTTTTTACAGAGTTAAATCTTGCTAATTAAGACCACATTGCTGCTTGCTAGAGAGAATTTGCATTGATATCTAACATTTCCCACGTGTACTTACCAGAAGTGAATGTCTCAGCCTGTCTGAAACACAGGCATTAACTTCCCCTGCTTCCCAAGAGCATCGGTTTTGAGAAACGGACCTCTTATTAGTGCTGTGTGAAGGGCTGTGCCTCTGTAGACCTCCTTTTTGGAGRACTATTTCTCCAGTGCTGTTATTTATAGGCATACCCAGTCAGAGTTGTGGCCCCCTCCCCATCTGAAAGCAGGGATTTCATGAGGGCGCAGGAAAGGTAAGTAGAAGATGCTGGCCTTGTTTCAAGACACTTAACTAATATGTACATGGCACTGCAGGTCCCCTGGGAGAGTATTAATGGCTGCAAATTGAGAAATGCTGAAATCCTCTCTTCCAACTAGTCCACAAGGACAGGAGATGTTTTCCAATGCAGAGACTTAAAAAGGCTAAGGGTGAGATTGCAACTTTCCTTCTGTACTTGCTGGCTGACATCTCCTTAATTGGTGATTCAGAAGAGCTTTGCRTCTGAAGCTTCGGTTATGAGGAACCTTTCTTATAATGCCTAGCAGGTGACCCAATGCAGGAGGAAAGGACTTGGGAAAGGGAAGAAAAGGAAGAAAGGAAAAATGCTCTCACCTAAAGGACTCACCGAGCTGGATACCCTGATACTGCTTACCACTCAGGAAATGGAGCAACATGAGGTGTACATCTCCCATGTGCCACCTTCCAGCTGGGCAGAGGACATATATAAAGAGGGGCTGGGTCCAGGGAGATGGGAGGAAGGGAGGTGACCCCACAAGACTGAAGCAGCTAAGGAAACCATGTCTCTGGGACYAGCACTCAGCTGGGAGATGACTTCTTGCATGGTCCCATATTCTGGAGATTCCCCATGGAAATATGTCCTGCTTATGCTGGGCCCTACCTAGCCCTAAAAGCACCCTAAAAGCAACTCCTCATTCTTGGGTTTCTCATCATGACAGCACTGTTGCCCCTCTGCTCTGACAGCAGAAAACAATTTACCCAGCAGGGACAAGCAGTGAGCTAAGGAGGTGATCAGGCTGAAGGAGGTAAAGGAAGGCTTGGACAGCAGAACAGGTGCATGCCAGAGAACCTTGTAAAGTAAGTATCAATATGCTAATTGATTGAAGACTTTTGAATGCAAAACCACTAGCATGTGTCTATATTTGCAACTGAAGGGAAGTAAAAGTAGATCTTTCACCACACTGCAGGTTCTGGTGTTTCCAAACTCTGCTTTAACTCACAAATAGAACAAACAGCCAGCATGGGTTCGTGAAAGGCAGGTCCTGCTTGACCAACCTGATCTCCTTCTATGACCAGGTGACCCGCCTAGTGGATGAGGGAAAGGCTGTGGATGTGRTCTACCTGGACTTCAGTAAAGCCTTTGACACTGTCTCCCACAGCATTCTCCTAGAGAAGCTGGCGGCTCATGGCCTAGACAGGTGTACTCTTCGCTGGGTAAAAAACTGGCTGGGCGGCCGGGCCCAGAGAGTTGTGGTGAATGGAGCGAAGTCCACTTGGCGGCCGGTCACGAGCGGTGTCCCCCAGGGCTCCGTTTTGGGGCCGGTCTTGTTCAATATCTTTATCAATGATCTGGACGAGGGGATTGAGTGCTCCCTCAGTAAGTTTGCAGATGACACCAAGCTGGGTGGGAGTGTTGATCTGCTCGAGGGTAGGAAGGCTCTGCAGAGGGACCTGGACAGGCTGGATCGATGGGCCGAGGCCAACTGCATGAGGTTCAACAAGGCCAAGTGCTGGGTCCTGCACTTCGGCCACAACAACCCCATGCAACGCTACAGGCTTCGGGAAGAGTGGCTGGAAAGCTGCCTGGCAGAAAAGGACCTGGGGGTGCTGGTTGACAGCCGGCTGAATATGAGCCGGCAGTGTGCCCAGGTGGCCAAGAAGGCCAACGGCATCCTGGCCTGTATCAGAAATAGCGTGGCCAGCAGGAGTAGGGAAGTGATTGTCCCCCTGTACTCGGCACTGGTGAGGCCACACCTCGTTCAGTTTTGGGCCCCTCACTACAAGAAGGACGTTGAGGTGCTGGAGCATGTCCAGAGGAAGGCAACAAAGCTGGTGAAGGGTCTGGAGAACAAGTCTTATGAGGAACGGCTGAGGGAACTGGGACTGTTTAGTCTGGAGAAGAGGAGGCTGAGGGGAGACCTTATCGCCCTCTACAACTACCTGAAAGGAGGTTGGAGTGAGGTGGGTGTTGGTCTCTTCTGCCAAGCAACTAGCGATAGGACGAGAGGAAATGGCCTCAAGTTGCACCAGGGGAGGTTTAGATTGGACATGAGGAAAAATTTCTTTACTGAAAGAGTGGTTAAGCATTGGAATTGGCTGCCCAGGGAAGTGGTGGAGTCACCATCCCTGGAGGTATTTAAAAGACGTGTAGATGAGGCGCTTAGGGACATGGTTTAGTGGGCATGGTGGTGTTGGGTTGATGGTTGGACTTGATGATCTTAGAGCTCTTTTCCAACCTTAATGATTCTATGATTCTGTGATTCTATGATTCTATGAAAGGTTGAGATTTTACTGCAAAAACCCTCTTTCCCAAACTCTCAGCCCAGCCCAGTGCTGGACAAACACATAATCCAAATATTGTGATAATGTTGATTGAGGTTTACATCCAGTAATATCAAAGCAACCCACAGCAAAGTAGGCAGCACACATTTGGCTTTAAAAATGTTGAAGCTGAAACACTAATGCTGCAAATGGCAAGGTCCATTAAAATGAAAATGAATGTTAATATGTTTGTGTAAAGCCAAAATGGAATTTAACAGAGAAAGTTGTGAAGCAGCATTTTCTGTCACTGGAACAAATCATCAGGAGGACTGAAACGCACTGGCTTGACATTATCAGAACAAGCTGGGCAAGGTGAAAAGATTTGTCTTGACACTTATTCGTGGGTGGATAATTTTCTGAACGGATTTTCTGAGGGGAAGATGTTTTTGACTTTTTTGTGAGGGTTCTACTTAATGAGCCAGCAAGAAAGACCAGTGAAGGGCACTAGAGCAAGCCCTGAGCTGCTGAGCCTCCACTACTCTGCTGTCTCTGGCAGCAACACTGCTATTATTGCTAGTTCTTTCCATTTGATTATAAGCCTTGTTGGTTTTCAGGTTTGGGGGTTTTTTCCTTAAATTTTCTGGTTTTGGAGTTTTTGCAGGCCAGGAGAGATCCAAGATGCTGCTGCAGACCAAGAAATCCATGATTTAAAACAGTTAAGCAACTCCTTTCTCAAAACATTGCACAAATCACAGCTTTTTCTGCAGGAGGTGAATTTTCTGGCAATGGTATGTGTGGTTTCCCATCCTCTGGCTGCTGCTAAGTTCTCTAATTATTAATAACTTTGCTAACTGCAGCGTTGGGCCGGACTCCCACACAGACAAATGGTTACCAGTCCTACAGCCACAGGTCAGGGAAAGCAGCACCTTCCAAGGCACTGATGTGTAATTCTGCACAAAGTGGTCATGCAAGCTGCTGCACTCAGGGCAGGGAAATGTGGGTTCAAACCTGGTGCCTGCAAGCAGGGCAATGCCAGATAAATCTCCTTTTCCTTCTTCCAGGAGAGCAGTGCTCACCAGTGAGCTGTGTGAGGTAGGTCACGTCCTCCAGCTGCAGATGTATGGCAGGTGCCACAAGGTCACTGCCCTCAGAGATGGCTGGCAAATGGAAAAAAAGGCAGTCAGAAAGCAGGGAGAGATGAACATCTGTCTTTTAGTGGAAATGAAGAGGAATAAAGGATACTCAAGAAGAGAAGGGCAGAGAAAAAAAAACCTAGAGGTGAGCCCAGGCAAATGATGAAATACATATTCTTCAAGTGGGCAAGGTAAGTTCTGCAATTTGCAAGAAGTCTTCAGGTTGATGAGTCTTTCAGCCTTGCTCAGTGCAGCTGTGGTGAAGAGTGAACCAGGCTGTTGTAATTGGTCTGGGATGTGCAGGTGATGAACAGACCCTCTTCTGCAGGAAGGTGGACCGTAACTCCTGGGTCTCAGAGCCTTGCACCTACTTGGAGCTGTTGATATGCTTGTTCCTTGAAGAAAACTTCTAAAATCCTGTGTACTCCACCATAGGAGAAACAAGTCCATCTGTGGCTTTAAGCCTAAATAATGCAGCAGGGACTTTTAGGCTTGGTCTACACATGCACACCTCAGAGTTTACTCTTCCAGCGTTACAACAGCCTAACTCCTGCACTGCACTGCTCTCCCTGACGAAGGTCAGGAACACTGTCACCACTGCACTGATGGAGAAGAGAAAAGCAGTTTTGTGTGAGTCATCCTCAGACTCCAACACTGCAGAGCCTGGGAAGCACACGAGGAGTCCTGTGGACACCAGTGCTGCCTGCTGGGCTTCAATATTGCCCTGGGCTCCGGACTACACATGTGCAATAAGTAGAGCCACAAGGTAAATCCAGACCTTGTRTGGTTTAGAGCTGGGGTAATTAATAAAGTGAGACTGCAACTGGAGTGTTTCAGCAGAGCYGAGGGTAGACAAATCTCTGCTGGACCTGTTCTCCAAAGCAAGTCTGCAGAGCATCTCTTAGGGGCCATTACACCTTGGCAGCCTGCTCAGTAGGAAAGCAGGTGGGAACTGATCTCTGAAAGCATGCCTCAGGAAATCTCCTCTCAGCTCCTCCAGAGAGCTCCGCTTCCTGCTGCTTCTGCTCAGCATTTACCAACAGATTTTCCCAGGCAGCCTCCCACCTGCTCAGCTCTTTTGCAAATCTGGCCCCTAAAGGGGAACTCAGCTCTTTCAGAAAATCTGCTATGAAAGGAGCTGAATGAAAGTGTGCTGACACCCATGGGAAGGTCCTTGCTGGTTCCAGCAAGCTTTGGTCCATGCTGATTCATTTCTCTTCTCTATTCCCAGCACACCGGTGTCGTTCTAGAGATCAAGGTGAAACAGGGTCATGCACTTCACTGCTGTAGCACAAAAGAAATACATGCAGTCCGAAGAATAATTGAAGTCACACTCTTAGTTCTTAACTTGCTTTAATTAAGGATATCAAAGAAGAATAAATTTCATTATCAGACTCAACAGRAAAAGCTAAGTTAGAGGGAGGTGGTTCTTTATTCATGCACATGGCTACATATCACACATAATGTCTGGCAGAAAATAAAGTGGTTTAACTTGGAGAGAAATATTAATTTTAGTTGAAAAGAAACAGTGTTTAATATGCCCACCACAACCTTTTTTTGGCAATATGGCTTAGAATCTTAAGGTAAATATTCTAATTGTTAATTTTAAAGTAATTACATCATTACAATTTCTGAGGAGGAGCATGTTTTCAATCATAAACACAAAATAAAATCACCACATTTCAGAAAGAAACCCAACAGTATGGATCCCATTACATGGGGTGTAATGGATGGGATGGTGCTGGACAAATTAAAATCTGCTAAAGAGCTCACCAATGAACCCAGAGTTGGCCAAGCTCTGTTCTTGTAGCATTTTGGATCATTAAACACCCTGATCTTTTTGAGGTAACGTACTCTAACACATGGCAAAGACACTGAGCTCAGAAAAGATAAATTTCTGAGAACATAGGGCTGAAAGAACAGTCCTACCCTGGGTGTGACACAGGGCTGTGGATCAACATAAGGATGGTCTAGTCCCAAAGAGCTAGACTCCAACTTGTGTCTCTGAATTGGTCATGAGGTCCCTTCGGTACTCTGTTGCTGCCTCTTGGGTTGAGAAACCAGAGAAAGAAATTGCTTTGAGAGAAGGGCTAGAAAAAAAACATGAAACCAGCTGTCCCAGCACAGGCTGGGGTCTCCTGGGCTGGTCTCCTCTGGGTCGGTGGCTGAAGACAGATGCTCTGGTAGGACTGCAAGAAAGAGGTTGTGCATAGGGTGATTGGTTCTGCTTCAGCTCTTCTCTGGCAGCAAGGTGTCCAGGTGCTGCATCAGTGGTTGTTCCCAGCCCATCACGACAGAGAGCACCAGGAGGTCCTGTCCTCACCTTTCTTTTTCTAATGCTCTGATATTTTTAGTCTTCACAATTGCCAGTGGCAAGGAGCTCCATGTTGCAACCACATGCTGTGTGGGAAGACAGCAGAAACATGGTTTCTTGATGTCCCTCCTTCTTTCCTCCCCCTATGCAAAGAGTGTTTTTTAAAGCTGAAAGACTTGTTATGTGCTGAGCTTTTACTGAAAGCCAGAAACTCTTTTCCTACTGCTGTCCTGATGCACCAGTGGTGCTGCTGCACTTCAGGGTAAGCTTCCAACACCTGTGAGAAGTGAATTGTCTTCTTCCCACTTTTGACTTCTTTCTCATTTCATTACTTCTTTACTTCTCCTTGCCATATATACAGGACTTACAGGCTCTACCTAGACTACCACCAGCTACCACACATTAGTTAGGTGACTGGTTAGAGGTGTCAGAGCTGAAATGTTAAGGTAATTTGTATTCATTAGGCCTCTCCAAAAGAGAAGGTAATTTGGGGGAAGATTGAAGCTGTGGACAATTCATTAGATGCACATCTTAAAGTGTGCCAGACACGAGAATCTGATATGCTTCTGAATACCTGGAATTGATGTAATGTTACTGTGGAAAAAATATCTTTCACAGTTACGTATTTTGCAAAATTTGCCTTTGACTATGGGAAATTGCCAGCTGGTCTGGGTCATGGTGGATCTGAGGCTCACACAGATGAGTTGTCATGGATGTCTTAGGAACTGAAAATCAAAGCCCTGTTTCCACCAAAGCATGCCATGAAATTTGGAATAAATCTTCTAATTGAAAATTAATTGGTTCTATACTGAGAAATGCAAAACAAGACAGTGTTAATTCAGACAGTTGCCTTTCTCGAATACCAAGGACAAATTAAGGTTCCCACCAGCATTATGCAGTGAGATGTATTTGCATCTGACATTGAGAAAAGACTGCCCACTCTGGGAGCTGTGTATGCAGCTTTCTCTTCAACGGCGTTTTACCACTTCTTGCAATAAGAAACACAGAGTTCCACAAAAACTGAGACCTCTGAGACATCCTAACCTTGCTCATACATCACAGCACCTCCCTAATTCATGAGAGGGGTGATGCACATCCATTACAGAGCACCCACGCCTTCTGGCAGACCAAGCCAAACTCGTCATCTCCAGGTGGCGAGGAAATCTGGCACTCTGAAACACACTCAGCTCTGACACCATCCCATCAGAAACGTGAACTGGCACAAAACCAGAAATACATTGCTGCAGGTTGATAGAGGTATCTTGCTTTGGTGGAATCAAAACTCCTCTTTGAGGTCAACTGGTTAGGCTGCGAAAAAGCTCAAGAAGAATTGCTTATGAAAATGAGAATTTTTTGCTGATTTTTCTGTTTTTCTCCTCCTAGTCCCAACAAGCAGAGAGTAATTGGCCTCTTTTCTCTTTACTACCACCTTTTACCTACTAAAAAAACATTGCAAGTCTCTGCTCAGTCTCCTCTTTCCTGGGATAACCAGTTCTTTCCTTCCATGCTGCATATTATGGATGTCCCCTCTTTCTTGCTCTTCTGTGCTGGCTTCTTTCCAGTGCCTTTGCATAGTTCTTGAAGCACAGCTTCAAAAGTGGGCATGACATTTGAGTCAAGACCTTGCCAGCCCCAAGGTGACTGGAGCAAAAACAATGGCTTTCAAGTTGCACTGCTATTTCTACCTCTCCAAATCAGCTCTGTCTTTTTGCTAGAGCATCCCCCACACCCAACAGTCTGTCCCCTGCATCCCCACACCCAACGTCTYGCTGCTTCTCAGTGTCATATCCACATTCTCATTTTTAGGCTGCTGAATTCTCCTGCCTGTGCATCATACCCAGTGCATCTTTAACAAATGTCATCTAGGGACTGCAGACCATTTCCCTGATTCACCCAGGCCAGCCTGACCAAATTCTGCCCCTCAGTGTCATCCCCAATCTCTCAAACTTTGTCTGGGCCATGTCAGTTAATCATTCCTGTATTTAATAAACCTATTAATTAGAATCAACCATTGCTAGTGCTTACTGGTGACTTCACCCACACTATGTATTAAACTGCTTTACTGGTGGCAGCATCAGAAGACCTCACTCATGTCAGCAGATACCCTCCCTAATATCCACCACTTTCCCCTTCAAGCAGGTCACCTAGGCAAAGAAATGCCACCACTTTGTTCTGGCATGACTTGTTCTTGATGAATGCAAATTGACTGCTTTTACCCCTCCAATTAGTCTTCATTAAGGACTTGTATAAGAAACGARTGGATGTCAGTGTCATTCTGGGCATCGTAGCTAGGCTGATGGGTTTAGGAATCTCTACCTCCTTCCTCTCGAAACAAGCACCATCTCAAGTGCTGTGGGCTTGCAGCCATGCCCCCAGAGGTCTCACAGATAACAGGTTCAGAAAGGAACACTTGAATTTTTTTCTTCCAGCCTTGATTTCAAAAACAAACTTCCTTTGAAATTAATGCATTCAAAAGTAGCCTATTTTGATGAAATGGCATTTTCAAGGAGAAATATGTTCTGTCACGCACTTTTTATCAGCTCTATCCCTAACTCATTTGAGGAATAATGCAATATTCTTCTTTCAGTATTGTTTGGTATTTCTTTCTGTATTGCTTAGGTGAAGAAGATTGCTTGTATTTCCCCCACTCGTGATGTCTGATATGTTGATGAAGTGCTGTTCTCTGGCTGTGAAAGAGTTTGGTCTCAATGAATCTTAAAATACTTAACACAGGAATCTTAGATGATCTTGGTTGGAAATAAACTTGGGTGATTTCATCATTGTCTTTGCTGAGAGCAGAGTTAGACTGGAAAATGTTTGAACTTGGCACAAATCAAGTCAATCAAGAGCCTTTCAATACTTGGTGATAAAATCTGAATGCCTGATCAGTCACAGAAAGTCTCAGCTGTCCTGCCTCCTTCCAAGGTCTGAGAATGAGATGTTTAATTTAAAAAGTTCTTATTAAATGGCAGCCTTTAGGTCAATGCTCAGCTTGTGTTAATCGACACATCTTGCTAGTGTTTATCATCCAAATTCTCTTGCTAGTGATCTCTGGGGGACTAATCAGATCTTCAGTCAAGTGAAGTGTTTGCCTGCCTGCAGATCAGGGCTGTGTTGGTCCCTGGCAGGTTTTACACCACCAAAGCACTTGGCTGTTGGCGGGGAGTGGACAGACGATGACCTGCTGTGAACTACAGATTTCCTTTGCATGTAGAGAGAGAGAAAGGGAGAGGCAGAGAAAGAGCTGGAGGTGATGGAAGGAGGGAACCTGCACCCAAAGGGAAGATGGCATGCCACAACCAAAGCAATTCATCTTCTCCTCAGCCTGCAGACTGACTCAGGTCAACAAACTCTCAAGAAAGCTGATGAAGGAGACCAAAGACCAGACGAACTGTCCTGGAGCCCAAGGATGTAGGATGAGCACCTGAATAAAAAGTCAGTCTGCAGCTGGAAGGGGAGGCCAGAGAGTGACAGAGCGGGGAGCAGAGGAGGACTTGGCTGCCCTGCAGGTGTCCATGGATTGCCCCTTGACTAATTATGCTCTGAAGGGACCATGGTTCAGTCCCCTGACTCTAGGCATGTCCTGTTATCAGAGATTCCCCAGAGCATCCTTGTTCACCAGGTGACCTCCTCCTCTCAACAGCTGAGCTAGTGCAGCAGAGACACACTCAGCAGGCTGCAAGTCACAAGCAAGGTCTGCACCTGGGCTGCCTCTGCCAAGCAATAAAGAGCAAACTCAGTGTCAGCGTACCCATTCATAGCAAAGGGGAAAAAAGCCTTATTCAGTCTAAAAGGTGACTTGCTTCAGCACCTAAGAAATTGGGTTTAGACTCCAGGCATTGAAATGCTCATGGGAAACTCACAGCATGGAAGTTAATCCCCGGCAGAGGATGCGCTGTGACCTCGAGCCCCGTGCCACCTCCCTGAGGAAGGACTGAATTGCTGGGATGGTTTGTAGGGGCTCGGCTGGCTGCCTTGGGAACCAGAGATGTGTGAAATCCCATCTGCCTTGACATGCAGCTTTGCATTCTTGCTTTCCTTTTGGCTCCTTCTAGCCAAAGGATGGCTTCACACTGTATGTCCTTTGTCCCTAGCCTGAATCTTGGATAGAGACTAGTTTTATTTAAAAGCAAACCAGCCCATCTGCTACCCACCCTTCTGCAGAGGATGCCTTGAAGCAGTTTTCCAGTGCGCCTGAGTGTGTCCATCTCTCTCTACCAACCTGCTCTCCTGTCACCCAGTGTTTCCCATCCTTTGACCCGTTGCAAAGACCATCTTCATTAATGCCATTTCACAGATAGAGATGACCAGCTCCTAGCTGGAGGACTACATTGCTGTCTGGCTGCTGCCAGTGTGGAAGAGAGCCTTTAGCACACTGTGCCCCTTCTCTGCACAGCTTTCCAGGACAAGCTCCCTGATAACGTCTTTTCAGACACAGTTTTCGGGAGGAGGGACAATTAGATCCATTTAAGGTGAACTGCTGCATGAGTGCAGTCCGTCTCTCCCCATACAGCGGGTTCCTCGCTCTGTAGATTTCCCCCACATGGAGTTTTTTTGCAAGGACTTTTGTCTCAATGTCTGTCTACCCAGCAGATTGGCCTAGTAAAAGAAAAAGAGACTTTTTCTCAGCAGATTAGGCCTAACAGGCCCCCAGGACCTAGACACCCTGATAATCACTTGGTCAGGCACTCTGGTTATATGGGAAAAATACAGGATGACAGGATATATCGTATTAACATGCTACAACTCTCTACTTTCCTACTGCATGGAGTTCTGAAAACTAGAAGGTATTCCACATATTGAAATAAAATATTTAAATTTCCCTTCCTTATTGAAGATTATTTGCTGGTCCATCCTTTTGCCAGACTCTTTTTTTTTCCTTTTTTTATCTGCTTCACTTCACTTTACTGCTAACTGTGACTTAAGTACGATTTATGATTCAAGTCAAGAGCCTGATTGCATTTAGTTTGCTGGTGACAGAATCAATTCATTCTGGGTAGGAAGAATGATGCATTGCTTGTCAGCCCCTTACTGGTCCATGGATTATTGAGAAGCCTACTGAGTGTCTTTGTATGTTTTGGAGTCATGGGTTTTCTGCTTAAATAGCTTCATAATTACTGAAATCCAATATTCCTCTCCTCATTGGAGGTTATGGGAATTCTCACATAGAGGAACAGAGTGAACATATCCTGGCTTGCAAAGGTCTGGTACATGGACCACAAGAGGACACACATATGACTGCTCAAATTGCTGCAGAAGGAATAATGCATCAGTACAGCAAAGGAGGAGACTGTGTGGTGGGCCGGTGCTAAAAGAAGATCTGGACCGTCACCGCTCTGTGAACTGCCTGTGATCCCCAACTTCTCACAACTGTCTGTCAGACATAGGTGTCCTGAAGAGCGTCATGCTCTAACACCATATGTCAGGAAGAGCCTTAGCTGGGTGAAAAGTTGGTGATGGTGGAAACCATCATCCCCCATGGCTTTTGCCTTYCTCCTGGCCACCACAGGAGGTGGCCGCCCTGCAGCAAGGGCATCTGGTGCTTCAAACCCATCCTCCCCCTCCAGGGTAACTGGGGTGGAAACAGACCTGGGCAAAGGCCATGTTGGCCACCCAGCAGAAACCCAATGCACTGCCTCTGCTCTGAGGCTGCAATAGTCAAGAAAGAGGGTTTACCTCTGCCATGTGGATGAAGGGCAAGGGGGGAGAGACATCTCCTAGAGCTACTCAGGGGCCCAGGAAAGCCACGAGGTCAAAGGCCCACTGTCGCCCTCGATTAGATGTTGGGCTTTTTATGTATTGCAAATACTAGGGCAGGTGGTTTTGAGGAAGGTTTTAGAAACAAGATTGGTTGCAGCTTTTCCAGCACATCAGTTTTCCTCCAGAACAGGGTATTTCCCTTTGATTTGCTCCAAAGTATCTAAGTATTGATAAAATTACAGACTAGCACAAGGAAAGTACTGGAAAAAACTCTTGCTAAGTTTCTCTTAATAATACCAAATCATCTCATCCTGCAGAGGTAAAGTAAATAAATTCCTCTTTCAACTCACCCATTTCCATTAATTTCACTTGAACTTTTAGGATAATATCAAATATTAATTTTAATATTATATTTCAGTGATGTTTTTAATATTTGCTGGTATAATGCTTTGTTAATATAGAAGCAAAATGTGTGTACCTTATGGAAATGAAGCATTTAGGTATTGTTGAAACAAAATGACTTGATGTAGTCAAGACCATCCCATTTGATCATTCTCATTAGACATTTCTGGAGGAGGGAGAGGGAAGAGCATTTTATGTTGAAATTTGATTTAAAATGAAAATGACTTCTGAAATGTTGTGATTTTATCACTGGCTAAAAATGCTGGTATCTGGCAGGTATTCCTGCCAAGAAACAAAGAAACCAAGAAAATTAGGCACAAAATGAAAAGGAATAAGAAGACAGCCGGCTGCCCATTGTCCTGTCTGGGGCTGTGGAGGTTACCTTGCCGGCCTATAGATGTAGCAGAGCTACAGCAGGGAAGACTGTCAGAAAATCAGTGTACTCAGCTCTACAAATTAAAAGTCTCAGCATCATCTCTCAGCCTCTTAATGTGATTTTTTTGTCTCTCCCTCTGCTGATGGCATTGCTTGAGTTCCTCTTGCTGCCCCAAGAGAGGGGAAGTGGGAGAGTCTCCTCTCCTTCCCTCTTGCTAGAAACCTCCCCAACGTTTTGTACATCACTGAGTGGGTCAGGGTGAAGGATGGTCTTGTCCAGCAGCCCGTCTTTATGTCCCTGTAAGCAGCCAAATTGAATGGCCATATAGGACTGAGCCAACAGGCTGGAACTGAGCAGACCTGAGGCTATGTTCATGGAGATCTGTAAATATCTAACCACAGGATGTGGACCTAAGGTTATGCTTGACTAGTTACATCCCGGGGAAAGTTAATTCGCGTGTTGTCTATCTTTCTGGCACAACTCACCTACCTTCTTCCCACACAACTTCACCCAGTGAAGACATAGCCTAGGGCTGAAAGAAATGTAACTTGAAAGTGCCCTAAACAGTAGAGCTGGATGCAGTCGACATATGGATGAGGGGGGCTGGATGACCTTCACTCCCTAATGGATTCACTCCTGAGCTAAACACATCTAAGGCTTTGGCTGTATTTATTCATCAAATTAATGGTGTGATGGTAGTTGCGCTTATTGGATTAAATCAGCACTGAGGCATGGGCTTATGCTAACAAGCAGCAAGTTCCCCGAAGTCCCTGGAGTATGTGATATCTGCTGGCTGCTCCTCCAAAAGCAATGGGCACTGTGTCAGAAGATGCATCATAAAGTGTCATAAAGACTTTTTTATGTATCATAAAGAAGTCAGATCAAAGGTTTACTCAACACTGGCCCATGCCTGAGTAAATGCATACCAAAGTCTCAGACGTGTGATCACTCCCTGCTCCTCAAGAGATCCCATATGACATAGCACTGTCCTGGTCTCCTTGGGAGAACAGGGAGGGTGCTGTCTGTCCCCATGCTACAGGGACTCCTGAGCAGACCTCTGTGGAATGACTTGGCAGCTGGGGATAAGCATTTTACATTGGCCTGAGCAAGTCCACTCTTTTCTCTCCAGTGGTGGGAAATAGGAAAGGAAGGTTTCCATGCACGGAAAAAAATGAATAAGTGATGTGTGGCACCCTGTCATTTTGGGAAGGCTCTTGCTATGACAATTACCTAATCTGTCCTGGTGGGGACTAATTTGATGGCCTAGGAGACATGAAAGCATGTTCATACATGTCTTGTTCTCAACGCTGCAAAGAGCTCCTTGGCTCCAGACCTGTTTTGTGTAACGTGTGTCTAGGGCAGGCAACAAAGACCGAAACATCAGAGCTACAACCTTCACTGCTCTTTGTTCTTGGCAATAACACTCCTGCTTATAGAAGTGGACGAGCGATGCTCTCATTTATAAGTGCATCCCAGCCAGGACTCCCAGTTCATTGAAACCGGAGAGCATTTGATGCCACTACGTACCAAGACACCTTCTTAACTCCAATTAAAGCTTTGCTTTAAGCTATGCATGTGCTTGAGTGCCACTCGCTCCTTTGCGAGTCCAGAGGTCTGGATTGAGGCATTCCCAGGCACAACTTCCTGTAACAATTTGCCTCCCCAAAAAGTTCCTCTGCTTTTCCTCTTTCTCATTCGTTATTAGTGACCTCTAGTGACCAGCAAGAGTCATGCAGTAAATGAATGAAATCATAATTAATAAGGTAGACTGAACTTACATGACAAGAAAGTACTTGGTCTATTAATTTAGCAAGTATTTCTCACTGCTGCATGTAGAGAAATCAGCCAGGCAGGAGATCTGGTGTTTGAAATTATCCTTCTGCTCTTCAGCCTTTTGCAGAGTGACAAGGGCTGCCCTAGCTCCTGCAGGAGGTCCTATGAAGAAGGCCCTCRGCTAAGACTTTCCAGAATGTTTTGTGATACAGATAACAGTCTTGGGGTTTGCATTTTGACTCCTTTAAAGGGTCTGATTTTCAGGTAGGGAATTTTTAGCTTTTCTTATAAATCAGGTTTCCTCAGGATATCTCAGTTAGGTGTCTGAAAAACTAGGCAATTCATAACATCTCCTTTTAACCTGCTTTCCTGATAAAATAAGAATATTTAATTGCTTTGTGTATTGCCACCATTTAGCTGAGTTTCTACTCCCTACCAGCTTGCGCCCCAAGTGACACAGTAGTAGATGTCTCTGAGGTTATTATGCTCCTACCATGCTTTGTGCAAGTAGGAAACCATGCAGAACAAAGTGCCTGAGATGGCTCTACAGGGAGAGAAGATGCAGCAGCACTGAAACCCTAACTAGATGCTGACAAGTCCATTTGGGAAAGAAGGCTAGTGGGAAAGACACCTTATACACACTCCAGCCATAGCAAAAAACATCACTTAAAGTTCATGTCTTCTAGTACACCAAAGTCAATCTGCTTTGAGATGAAAATCTAGGGGGAAATGGGCTTGGCTTGGCCTGGTTATTGCTACTGCAAGAATAATCTGTAAAAATAACCAGAGAAAGAGGCTATGATCTCAGATCCTTTTTGTTGCCTCTTTTTTCCAAAGTAATGCCTACTCTAGGTGAACAATAGTTCCCAGCTGCAGAGCACCCCAGGTGTGAGACACGACAGAGAGACAGAGAGGTGAATACACTACAGTTTCTGATTTGACTTGCCTCTTCTCACTGGTGCCCTCACCCTGAGGAACTTAGTTTTCAGATGTAATACCCAGCTTCCATCTCTGCCACAAGCATCCCCTAGAGACCGAGGGAGCCACCAGCAGGGAGCTGGGGAAAGAGCTGGCTGCAAAGTGGTCCAGCTGAGGAATCCAGCTCCCCAGCAAGTTTTCAGAAAGCGCTCTCAGCAACCATACCTCCATGCTGATGGAGATCATTCCTCAGACAAAAAGCATTTTAAAGGAGCTGAATCAACACTGCATTGTTTTTTGACTTGTACACTCACCAGCRTGCCGTGCAGGACACGAACTCTGTGCCACGCATACTCTGCTCCTGACCCCGCCACAGTAAATGGTGTGGCATGGGGCTAGTAGAAATGGAAAGACATACAGCTCTCTAGTCGGAGCATGCTGCTGGTGCACCTCTCCTGCTCTGGGAATCTGGCTGTGAAATGCCACAGTGGAGGTGGCTGACCCAGCATGTGGGACCTACAGAGTTTGCAGAGCTGAGCTGGGATGCACAAGCGCTGTGAGGAAGGGGAAGCAGGGCAGGCAAGGGCCAGTAGCAAGACTCACATTTCTCTTTGTGTCCGTGCTGTACTGGTCAGTCCTCTCCTGGGTCCACGCTAGCCCCCAGGCTGCTGGAGGGGTGCGTAAAGACTACAGACTCTGCAAGGCAAGGGCAGATTGAGCATGCTCCAGCCCAAGGGCCGGTTAGGTGAATGTCTCAGCACCATTTCCTCTGACAGATGCTGCAAACGATATGACTAGTAACAGACTGAATACAAAAAGTGTTGCAGCCCCAAGCAAACCCAGAACTAAAAGGGCCATACCATTATGCTATTAGTCAGAGCAGATGCTTGTGATGGTGGCAGTGACCTGAAACTGCTAATCTTGTTACTCAGCCATGGGGCTGGCAAGTGTGGAATAAATAAACCAGGCTCTTCTTTCCTTCCCTGAGCTGCCTGCCACATTCAACTCTCACTTAAGGCAAAGAGAAGAGCGAAACAGTCGTGACAGCTGACAAGCAATGCCCTTCACAGCTAACCCGCTGGTGGGAACAGATGCTGAGATGAATTTCAGACAAAGCCGGCTTAGTCTGGGGCTTGTAGCTGAAAGGCTGCAGCCTCCCGCCAGCTCTGGTTTTATCTCCTTTACTCAGGCTCTCCTCCTCTGCCTCTTCGTGAGGTTTCATTCATCACCAAGCACCTTGGGGCAGTGACCCCAGGCTGCAACTTGCATGTCCACCCTCACATGCACTGGTACAACAAAAAAGAGCTGTCGGCTGTTTCATGGAGCATGGGGTGCTCCACAGCTTCTGCACAACTATCTAGTGCAGGGAATTTGTGCCGAGGTAGCAGGTTTTGGTGCTGAAGGGAATGAGATTGCTGTTGAGATCGGACCTATGCATAATTTTCCCCGTCGGTTTCCTCAGCAAGTGAGCTGTGCTATCTGCATCACTGGTGCTTGTGATGAGGAAGAAAATAGCAATGCCTTTCCTGGTTGATCCCAGCACACTGACTCATGGGCCAAGCATCCTGAAGGAGGCAGGTGCCCATGTTCTCTCCTTCAGGGCCCACCTCTGCTCTAGGACTGACACATCTACTGTAGTAGATGCAAACATCTGAAACAGCTGCTATGAAAATAGGCACCTCCCCACCCAGGGAAAGAGCAGCTAGAGAGATTTTGTTTTCTCTTCTTGAGATGGAGGTGGAGAAAACGCTATAACTATAACTCCAGCAGTAAAGGAGGGTCTAACACAGAAATTCTCGAACCCTTTTCCCAGGCCATCCATTTTGTCTCACACCAGACACAACAGAATTTCCTGTTTAATATAAGTTATGCCCACCTCCTGGTAACCTAGGAGGTGACTCTCTCCCTCTCACACTCCCATCCTTCATAGCGAGTGTCATCCAGGGTAGAATCATCCAGAGTAGAATTTGCAAGGTCTAGTACAGCCTTGTTGAAAAACATCCTTTCAAAAAAAAAAAAAAAAAAGAGAAAAAATATGTCCAAGACTAGGCCAAACCACTCTTTGGGCACACCTCTTTCTCTTGGTTGGACTCTGGAAAGACCTAGGAGGTTGGTTTAGATCAGATGCATCATGTTTAGACAGCTGTGTTAGTGGTGATGACTTCCACCCCGTCATTTTGTGGTGATGCCACAGAGGAAGTATCTGCAGGTGGGGCTAAAGCACAATGTGGCTTGCCAGGAGAAGGCAGTTAGCCTTAATATGGAGACAGGCTCTGCACAGGGGGTTGTTGATCCCTGTGGTGGACAGTCATCACTTCAGTGCTGGTTTTTCCCGTTTTCTGTAGCAGAATAAGAGGTTTCAAAGCATGCTACAGCCAAGGGACACATCCAGAGAGCAGCATGCCTGAGTGTCTTCTCACCAACTCAGTCCCATTCTCCTTGATTTGGAAACAACTCAAAGGACTAAAAGAAGGCACAAATTAACTGGAATGATAGACCTGAGGATTCATTGCTGGCTGTTTTCAGATAAGGAAAATGTAATGGTGTAGAGCACAGGGATGAGAGGAGTAAGTATCTGTTTGAGATGCGCAGCTCTACCTAGAGAGTCTGGGCCAGGGCAAAACCCACCCATCACTAGCTACCAGCATGCTTGGGGTAAGCCATGAGCAAAGACCCAGGAGTCAGTTTATCTTTTTTGGAGCTTTTCCATGTCTTTGGAAGCAGAATAGCAAGTGAACCGTGTGGAAGTTTCCAACAGTCCCCAAAGCAAATGACAACAGCTGCGACAACGGTGTGACCCTGTTCTTTGGAAAGTGTATGGACAACYGTAGACACCAAGAAAAATCATCTTGCATGGAAATTGAATTTTTTTTTCACCAGCACCTCTCTTCCTCCCCAGCAATGTTGCGGGCAGTAACTTACTGAAAGCTCTAAGTAAAGCCATAAAACACTTGGCTGCAGCAGGCAGCATCAGAATGCCTTTGCCATCTTCATTGAAACAGTTGCCAGCTGTAATGAGAGAGATGAATCTGCGAAGGCATCTATGTCAGAGGTGCTCTGACACATAGTTCCTGCATGCACAGACACGTTGCTCCCAGACAGACCGCAAAAGGATGTGTGGCTGGGAAGCAAGGGCTTCAGCAGGATTTGAAGCACATACCTGAGGCAGTAGAAGCGGATGAGTAGGTGTCCAACTGCATCTACTTCTAAGGTCAGTATCTGGAGAGAGGGTAGCCTTGGAGCACCCTGGGAAATGCTCCACAGACCTGCCATGGTGCCATGGATGTCTGCATCCATAACCATCTCTTAATCTCTCCCAGGACATTTTGATAATGCCTTCCTGTCTGTAAAACATGGCCCCACTTTAAAATCCTAATATAACCAGGCAAGCATTCAAAAGCTACTATTGCAACCTTGTCAAATTACATAGTGTTTATAATTACCTTAATTATTTTTAATTGTTTTACATACTACTGCTAGGATCTCATTAACATGGCTAAAAAATCAATCAGACCAAAAAGCTTCTCATATTTTACTGTGTATAGCAAGAACGTAACATATAACACACGAGGGCAGATTTTTGCCCTGGTTTCCCGAGGAAACACTTGTGTGTCTGTCAGCAGCTGCTGTCATTTTCCCTCCCTTAAAACTTTTCCAGTGTTGTGTCCCAAGTTGGCTTGATGTGAAACACACAAAAATGCTTAATTCAGTCAAATACCATGAATATAGGCAGGTGGGTAGAGTGGAGAAAACGCAGTGCTGAAAGGATCAGCTCAACCTTTGTGAGGCAATGGTGTCCTCATTGGAGAGGACACTTTTGTATAAAACAAGCTTTCTTGATTTTGCTGTTTCTTCACTGTAATTAGCCCAGGTGGTGGAAACACCAGCTGGCTGATCCTGCCASTGCCTCTGATGAAGGCTGATATTGGCTGCTTCAGGGGAAAAACAACTCAGAAGTGCCCAATGTAAATCAAATAAAGCAGAAATTGCGTGTATTTAAGATATACAGAACTCACAGACCACATCATGGTCCCATGAGCTCTTCAGCTGCTGAGCCACCCTGACACCACATCCTCAACCAACTCAAGGCTTTCCAGGACACGGGCTTTTCTGATGGCAAGACATAAGTTCCTTTTCCCTGAAGGAATAACATTTCCGTGCATTACAAATATATTTTCTTTGCATCATCCAGATTGTTGCAGATCCGTTCCCTGCCTTTTTTGTTCTTTACCGTCCTGTCACCAGCAACAACATGGCAAACATTATCAGCAGTGATTTCACATGCTTTAGTGAGAATATAAAAGTGTCTTGAGCATCAGACTGGTCTCTCAGTTCCTATTTGATGACCATCCAACACCTCATCCTTCTAAGATGTGCCCATTCATCAGCTTACAGTACACTTCTTAGTTCACATGTGGTTCCTTCCTTCCGCTTCACTCAGAAGCCCATATGAGGAAGAAACAGCATTTCTATGACAAGACCTATTTTCCATAAAGCCATAGTGGCTGGCATTAATCTTATTTGCATCCTCTAATTATTTATCAGCTCAATGTTGAATCCTCTTTCTGCGTTGCTTGATGCTGTCAGCAGCCTGGGTGGTTCAGTATTACTTGGATCACCCACAGCACCACTGAGAATTGTTCTAGATTCCCTGAGCTGAGTGAAGCCCCTTTCCTGCCAGTTTCTCTCATCCTGGAATGACTCCTCAACATGGAAAGTCTCAGCAAGTCCTGGCAGTGGCAGGAAAGGCTCTGGACAGGTTCATAAACAGCCCTCTCCTCTCCTGGAAGAAAGGAGAGATTACTGGGAGAGGAGATCTCTGTGTTCCAAGGAAACTTGCATTTTCTGCTCCTTCAGCTTTTGGGCTCTGTCCAGCCCGTTTGGCCCTTGTGATGTTTGTGCTCCTATTCATTATGCTTGCCCACATCATGGCACAGGAATATAATGTTGCTGGGGTTTCTTGTACTTCATAAGTAGTTCAAAAGCTCCTTCTGAGACCCTTTTTCAGATAGGACCCACTTGGGAGCTCTCTAGCTTGCAGGACCAATAGATTTCATTTCTTTTTTTTTCTTCCCACCTTACAGTCTTTGCAGCAAAGAAAATGTTCTGTTGTCCCTTTGACTTTTCTCAGCAAGTGCTGACTCCTTTCCATTGGAGATCCCACGATCCCTCACCCACTCTGTCCTATTCCTCTCTTTGAATGACTGGCAATGTTGCCCAGAGCTGGGCAGACGCAAAACTGCCCACTTGTAAAGGAAGACGTGAAAAGGACCAAAGAAATGTCACGTTCCTTCACAAATCACAGGTGACAAATTCTGTCCCCTTGCCAGAAACACACGCAGTTCCCATGGACGGCAGCTGAATGCACATCAGGGAAAATCCTTATTGATTTGTATCTCTCCAGGTGCTGACATCATTTGCACCATGCACATGAATTTCCAGTTTGACATTTTCTACAAATTGAATCTACTTTCTGGAGTTGCTAAAAAACCTTTTTCCTCCTCAACCTGAGAGCTGCTAGATTCAGCAGGGGAGCGCTGAAAAGGCTTTTAGAAACATCAGGTAAGATGAGGCCAATTCTCAGTCTGTTAAGCATTGTTTCTCCATTGGCATCAACAGGCTACGTCTATTGACATCAGCTGACATTGGGTCTGGCACTAGAAATGTTCTTAGCTTTACTTTTATGAGAGCTTGAGATGTATCTATGGTTCATAGCAGAGCTCTGTGCCAATGCTGCCTTGCAAAAAGACTGATGTGTTAGTTCAACATTATTAGTAAATCTTTAGCTCTACTGCAGCAGCACTTTGTGCTTATTTAATACCTGCGGGGAAAACTTTCTTAAAATATTAGGTGAAGTACTGGGACTTGAAAGAGCTGAGTGTAATTCTCTGCTGTTCCAGACTCAGATCTTTGGCCGATCAATGTGCAATGCTCTGCTGTGACAGGGTACCCRCATACACCCCAGATCCCTGGGAGAGGGGATGCAGCACAGTGGGATTATGGATGCRCAGTTATTTTGTGTGAAGGTGAAGACAGTCAGTTCAAATGTAAACATGGTGATAAATCTTAAACGACAAKTTTTCAGGACAGCCTAGCCAGCTCCAAAACTCCGAAAAGGGCCTTAAGTTGAGCACAAGAGTATCATTCCAACCTGCAAAAACAGTGTCCCGGCACTCCAGCAAGGGCTGAGTGGTTGTAAAAAAGGGATTCGGGTCCTGAGGAGAAACATCTTCAGGTCATGTTTTGCTGATTTTAAATATCTGAGAGCAAATAGCCTGTGATTCTCACATGCAGGAAGTTATCTGGCTTGTAAATGTACCTGCCTTATAAAATTTTGTATTTGTCTGATCTTTTCTGCTATCAAAAAGCTCCTGGGAATATTTATCATTCTTTTGCATAGAGATAGAGAGTGAAACAGATTTTTAGTTCTAGAATATCCCCAGCTGCCTGGGACGGGCTTCATGCACACAAAGGTGTCAGGTCTGGACACAAAATCTGGTGTCCAGACGCAGTACTTGAACCTACATGTTTCAAGGCTGTCTGTGGAGATGTAGCCAAGAAAAGTCCTGTTTTCTCTAAGAGTTATTTGATCAAAACTGAAAGGAGATGGACCGGGTGATATGGTTTGTGTGGTCAGTCACATCGAACCAGGAATGTCACATGTTCAGTCTGACTTCTCCAGTACTCTCATCTTTCATTACTAGTCTGCAAGATAAAACAAATAAATAAAAACCTCATAAAGAGGTCAACTAACTAATCAACTAACTTAAAATAATGCATGAGAGGAGAGAAAAGTCTAGGCTGGTGGTGGGTAGTCAAAGAGAATAAAAACACACCCAACCCTACTACAGAGTCTCTCCTGCTGGGTGACCTAGCACAACACATCCCTGCTGCAAAATCTGTGGCAGTGCTCTCTCATCATCCATGAAATTACGTGTGTGCTTACAAGCACCCCTAGGATACAGTGCCAGCCAGCACAGAGGCAAAAATCCTAGGGTCTTGGCTGGGAACAGACTTATTTACAGAAAGGGGTGATGAGCCCCTGCTCATCATCCTGTGAGGGTTTGATTTAGCACCCAGTGAAGGTCTTTGGGGTCTTTCCCCTTGAGCCCAGTGGGCACTGACACAGACCCTAAGTCTGGAGCCTTTCAGACCTCCGTGGCTCTTTACAACAGTGACTTTACTCATTGACTGCTCTTGTCCTTCAGCTGTCCATGCAGAGCCTCTCTTCTTGGCAGGAAGAYGGAAGCGCTTCAGAATAAGAACATGATTAGTTAACGTCAGGCAACCTGAAGCTGGAGGAAAAGGCTACAAGATACTAAAGATCATTGTTGGCATTATTATCAAAGCATAAGATAGCTTTCCATAAATGCCGCCTTTGTTTATTTCTCATGTAAGGGATGTTGTCAATACTGAGAGAAACTTTCATCTCACAAATTACTATCAAACAACTTGGCACTGGGCTCTAATTTGAAACATATTCTATTTAGCAGGAATATGAAACAATGCTCAAATTATTTTCCACAAATATTTAAAACACACAAAGGCATGATGCTAAAAATCCATCTGGATTTGATAGATGGATGCAGAACATGCTGGACCTCCTACATATATTTATTTCTCAAATCAGATTTTATAAATACCTTTGTATCACAGTCTTTCTTTGCCCTTTCTATAAAATGCTTTTATGGTGACTATTTTATTGGTGCTGAAATTATTACTTTCCTGACTTTCAGATCATAATAACCTTGTTTGCCTTTTGAGTATTACCTATTATTATTTTTTCTCCCTATCATAATGATATGCATTATTTCCCTTTCTTTTTTTATAGGTTTTTTCCATAGCGATGTCTCCTTGAGAGAAAGAGACACAATAATTAAAAGGATGGGATATCTCTTGATGTTTCAAGTCTGTGATGTGTGAAATACTTAAAATTATTAAAGAGAAGTTTGGCAAGTTTGTAATGTCTTTGAAAACATAGACAAGAATCTTCATCTAGGTTTTTTTTTTACTTCCAGACAGCATTTATGCAGGCTTTCTAAAATTGCCTTATTTCTAATGTATTCCCCCAGGGTACTTTAACTTTTCAGTTTGCCCCGTGCATTGCTACGGTGATTAATCTGGCACGGTCCATCAGCAAAGCTCAGGCACGTCTTGTAATGCAGCCAGTAAAGGTTATAACTGGGAGAGAACACAGATGCTAAAAATCGTATCATGTTATCACCTTTACAAGTTCTTTGAGGTAATTCTCTTTCCTGAATACATGACACAACCAGCTGGGCAGGGACAGCACATTTCGTAATGCAGGCTGCCTTTGGAAAGTCACTGTGGCATGGTCTCTTCAAGTGTCAGAGTCAGATCCCTGGCCTGCATAAATCCCTGCAAGCAGAGCTGAGGTGGCTTATGATAGATCTGTCCCAGGAATTCAAGGTCAGTATGTATATTGGCAAATGATCTGTGTGGTTGTTTTGTGGCACATGAATTTACAAGGCCTGATAAAATTAGGTGGACCAGAGATGCTCTTGAATAGAAATGAATAACTGGGAATCATTTTCTCCTTCTTCCCAATGTGGGTGGAAAGACAACCCTTTCCTGTAAGGAGCTCTTCACTGCTTACAACACGAAAGTAGTGACAGTGAATAGAGGGAGAGTAGATACTGAATACACAGTTATTGACAGTGAATCAACATGTAGATTAACATGCCACAGGCAGAGTCACTCAGGACAGGGAGAGAGCATCCAGCAAAGCACTAAGGGTCTCTCCGTAATTGAGTCCCACCTTCTGCATGGGGACACTGAGTAACTGCCATGATGTTACTCCGGACTTCCGCAACATGGAAACAGCATCTTGACAGCAGAAGACAGCACTCAGTGAGCATGGTCTGCCATTCAGATCTCTTTGGTGATTCCCATTTATTTCTGGACCTCCCAGCAGATCTCATTCCCCTGCAGGACCTGCTGAGACCAGCCCCCAACACTGCAGCTTGCTGATCCTTCCTGCTGTTCTCACTGGCTGTGGCAAAATCATTCCTGCTTGCTTAGTCTGGCCAGTGGAAGGGCATGGCTGGGCTCGTTATGCAGTAGCAAATATGGGACTAACACAACTCAGCCCCATCCCAGAGGGAGAGGCGATAAGCTGCAGGGCCCATGACTTTTGGGACCTTTGGCTCATGTTAGTTGATATAAAAGGTCTGTGTGTGTTGGGGTAGCTCCATGGCTACCACCAGCAATGCATCAATGAAGCTACTCATTCTTCCAATGTGCTTGTTTTTTTTTCTTTCTGACCCTTGTGTTTGGTGGATAGGACATGGGATTTATCAACCCCTTTTCTCCCGGAGCAGCAGCTGAACAGGTATCACAGAAGATCTCCAGAAATCTATGTTTAGGAAACTGAGTCCTGCCCAAAGGGACATATCGGATCTCATGGTGTGGGAGACCATGCTCATCCCCATGAATCCAGGAAAACCCTTGAAGCCAAAGAACTTTTTCCATAGCAGTAAGCAAAGTCTTGGACCTGCTTGAGATCCAGAGCCTTAGTTTGGTTTGAACAGCCATCACCAGCTGGGTCGAAACACACAGCCTTTCACTTAGCTTGTCTTACAGATMATCCAGTCCCATAGGCAGGTAGAGGAATCATTCTGAGGAAGTTAATGGACTTGCCCTGGCAAAGGTCAAGATGAAGCTTGTATTGTCAGTCCCAGGSGTGCATGATGAGGAGGAAAGGTGCTGACAAAGGGTCCTCCCCATGGCAAGCTTCCTGACATATGCTGTGGGCCCCTGCCTCAACCACTGCTCTCGCTCTGATATACAGAGCCAAACTCCAGCCAGACATGTCACTGCAGTTTCCGGATGGCGTGGGAATTGCACTGCTGCAGCACAGTGCAAAATTAAGATGGCTACACAAAGAGTCCTTTCATGGCTGGAAAATCAGAGGGGGAGTCTCYCAAAAGTTACACAAAAAGAAAAAAGACACAATGAAGGGAGAGCACATGCATGCAAAAATACACAGAGACACAGGCTACAGATGAAAAGGGATATTAACAGGAACTTGAACAGTTTTTAAAATCTGTTAGAGTCAGAAGGAAGACAAAGGAGCATATAGGTTAGTTAATGAAAAATAAGAGCTAAAAATATCTGGTGCAGCAAGGAGAGCTTTGTTTCTTTCAGCCTTCTCAGTGAAAGGTAAAATGTGACCTCCACTTTATTACATTTAAACAAAAAAGTAGGACTGTAGACCAAAATAGGAAAAGACCTGGTTAAAGAACATTTAGAGAAGTAACGACACCCTGAGGAACAGCTGAAGTTCTCCCTCCTGCACTTAGCAGTCAGGTGAGGAGATCCCCAGACCTTTAGGGGTTATCTCTGCAAATTCCATGTACTTGAGGAATTGAGGAGGGCAAGCAGAGTAATTCATCTTTCAGGAGAGAAAGAAGAACCCAGGAAACTGGAGTAATCTAATACCCAGAAAGACAGAAGAGAAAATTATTAAACAATCTCTTTGTAGTCATCTAGGGAATAATAAGCTGATAAAAACAGCCAGCATAGATTATTCAAGAACCAAGCCTCTCAAACTATTTCTAATTTCATTCCTTGTCAGAGTAACTAGCCAAGTGGATAAAGAGGAGGCAGCAGATGTGATATATCTTGAATTTATTAAGAGTATGACATTGTCTTGCATGACATTCTCTTAAGCAAAGAGGGAAATATGGCCCAGCGGGTGCACTCATAAAACTTGTGGATGACTCTGTGTTGAGAATAGTACCAAGAGCTTTGGAGGACAGGATTAGCAGAGGCTGGATTAGTTGGAGAAATGGTAGAAAAACAATGTAGATAACTTCAGTAAAGATAAGTGCAAAGGAATTCAGGCAGAAATGGATGATTTATTCCTGGGTATCTGCCACCACAAGATGAGAGGTTTTGCTGTAGCAGTTCTTTAGAAAATGTTTTCCCTTCATCAAAATGAATTATTGTGCACTTTCTTTCCATAAAGGGTCACTGGAAAAGCACAAAACTTCCAGGCCTCGTTTCTCCAAAAAAAGCTGAAATGTCCATGCAGGTCTGCTCCTCTCCTCAGTTATTCCAACCCCTAACTAATGACCAATTCTTAGTCTAGATGGTGTTTTGAAACCTTTGGGTGTGTCATTTTTCAGCTAAATAGTCTTCATGGAAAAGAGCATCACTAACAAAACCAAGATCTCCTGTGGCAGAGGAAAGGATGTTGGCTTGGGATGAATCTTACAGAGTAATCAGTTAATTAGCCATGGCTTAGTGCTAAGAGTCCCCACTTCTGGTTGAAAAGTAGAGGAAAGGGCATTGCTGTGGAATTAAATGCTTCATTTTTATGTTGCTGTAGATATTACCTTTCCCTTGCGCATTTTGGAAGGATGCAGCTGTACTGTATTGCTGAAAGAAAGGATGTTGTGAAAAATAAATGTATCAGCCAATAACAAATTGCTTGGATTGAGTAGTATATGCCAAAGACTTCTAATACCAAAAAGACTGACCTGCTAACAAAGCTATATAGACTCTTATTAAAATATGCTACAAGAGCTTAGGACATCTACCAAAAAAATCTGTAAAAACTAAATCCTGTTGCAGATAATTTGCCTGGAAGATAATTAACTATAAAGTTATTTCTACAGCATTTGGGTTGGCACTGTATAAAGAGGACAAACCAGCAGCTGAAAAGAAAACAATATGTGTCTCTAATTTATTAACGTCCTGGGGAAATGCCAGAAGAATACAAAGCTAAAGAGAACCTGTATTTACCTGTGTGTAGAGCTGTAGGTATGGGATACATAGATACGCCTGTGCTTTCAAAGCTGTTCCCAACCTGCCTACCGTGAAGAAGTGAAAATGGCAGAGGGAGATTAGAGCAAAAAACTGTCACAAGACCTGTAGGAACAGACACATTTCAGCAATACGAAAGTTCAACTGAAAACTGGCCCCTGCACTGATACTATCAGCACATGCTAGATTTGGTTATCAGTAACTGAAATATTCCTCCTGATCTGCTTGTCCTGTTGCAAGAACAGGAGTCACCACAGTACCGAGTGAACCTGACATCGGGAACAGAGGATAATAAGCAGAGACACATCTGAACACGAGGCGGTGGACCGAGTTCTGTATCTGTGATTCTTCCCTGGTCCATGCAGCTGGATTTGGGGATTGCTGCCTGCAGGCCCACCTGCCTGTTTGGGAATATGCCACATACGATACAGGCAGGTATCATAAAGTGTCTCCCTCATGCAAAATTTACACCGGCCATCCTTTTTCCTCACTTTTAATATATGTGACATAACTCACACAGAAATACATGACTGCTGTTTACAAACATAGAAGACAACAAATAGACTTGATTGATTGGAGAATTATACTTTTCAAGGAAATGTTTAGATGGAAACCTCCACATTTTTTCACTACATGTTGAAGGGAGCAGGAAGGAGGGAGGAGGAGGAGTACTGGGAAAAATATAACATGAAAATGCATTGTTTGGTGTTCGGTACACACTCTTTCCTTGACATAAAAAAAATCCAAAAACACAAATAAGAAAGCCTAATTAAGTCAAAAGCCATTTTCCACTAAAAAATACCAAATAATTCTTCAAACAAGTACCAGTGCCTTCACTAAGGCATTTTCCTGTGAGCTCTGCAGGGTTCATTTCAATGTTAATCAATGCAGACATAATTTTTGGTCACTGGACTACCACCTGTTCTTAGCTTTTCATAGAATCATAGAATAGTTTGGGTTGGAAGGGGCCTTTAAAGGTCAGCTAGTCCAACCCCCCTGCTGTGGGCAGGGACATCTTCAACTAGATCAGGTTGCTCAGAGCCCCATCCAACCTGACCTTGAATGTTTCCAGGGATGGGGCATCTACCACCTCTCTGGGCAACCTGTTCCAGTGTTTCACCACCCTCATTGTAAAAAATTTCTTCCTTATATCTAGTCTAAATCTACCCTCTTTTAGTTTAAAACCATTACCCCTTGTCCTATCGCAACAGGCCCTGCTAAAAAGTCTGTCCCCATCTTTCTTATAAGCCCCCTTTAAGTACTGAAAGGCTGCAATAAGGTCTCTCCGAAGCCTTCTCTTCTCCAGGCTGAACAACCTCAACTCTCTCAACCTTTCTTCATAGGAGAGGCATTCCATTCCTCTGATCATTTTTGTGGCCCTCCTCTGGACCCCCTCCAACAGGTCCATGTCTTTCTTGTGCTGAGGGCTCCAGA